>VXAA01005295.1:103-21364 GCA_013399115.1 Anseranas semipalmata
TTTAAACTAAAAAAAAAAAAAAATGGTAGGTTTAGATTAGATATTTGGAAGAAATTCTTTACTCTGAGGGTGATGAGGCACTGAAACAGGTTGCCCAGGGAAGCTGTGGATGCCCCATCCCTGGAAATGTTCAAGGCCAGGTTGGATGGGGCTTTGAGCAGCTAGATCTAGTGGAAGCTGTCCCTGCCCATGGCAGGGGGGTTGGAACCAGATGATCTTTAAGGTGCCTTCCAATCCAAACCATTCTATGATTCTATGATTCTATGATTCTGTGATTCTATGATTAAGAATGTAATCTGCTCTAATATACTGACAGAAAAAAAAAAAATCTTTATTACTTGCATAAGTGACTTGCAACACAATAAACTAAGACACTATATTCCTAACTGTGCATAGCCATATCAACTGAAGTTCTGAAACAAATTAAATATAGATATATTACAGATCAGATTGTTTTTCATTGATCTTATAGGCTCAGAGAATTCCTTATGCATTCAGCTTCTTAATTTTATTTCCATTTATTTCCCATTACAAAATGGCTGTTTCAATACTTAAGGTATATGCCACAGTATACCTTTAGAATCTACAGTGAGAATCTTCCAATACCAATATACAAAATACCAATAAACTCACATATACACAAACCTCAGCAAGGCAGTCCCATACAAGAATAACAACATCAGCCTCTTCTTGTATCAGTGACCTATACATGTCTCCTTAAACATTTGAGAAAATAGATAGGATTTGTACAATGCAAAATCAATACCCTATTAGTTCCTTATCCTGACCTACTGTCACACCATCAGGACTGATATACCTTAGCCATGAAGAGAAGATCCTAGGATCTGGACACTATTTCCAAAACAAAATAGTTTTTTTTTCTCAACTTTTCTGAAACCCATTAGAGTTGGATACAACAATCATTTAAACCAACACATGTATCAGTGCAACAGTATACATTATTTTCCTTACAAGCTGAAAATATCTTTCCACCATAATGTATTGGGTCTACGTGGCAAGGGTTTGGTAGCTCTGGGGGCTGCAGGGGTGGCCTCTGTGAGCAGAGCCCAGCAGCTGCCCCATGTCAGATCAGAGCCAGCTCCAGCCAGCTCCAAAAGGGACCCGCCGCTGGCCAGAGCCCAGCCAGGGAGCGACGCTGGTTGGGCCTCTGGGAGAGCAGAGTTAAGGAAGGGGACAAACTGCTGCGCCACAGCAGCTGGGAGAGAGGAGTGAGAAACAGCCCTGTAGACACCAGGTCAGTGTTATCACCAGGTCAGGGCTCCAGGTGCCGCAGCAGAATTTCCCCTGCAGCCCGTGGAGAGGCCCATGGTGGAGCAGGCCGTCCCCCTGCAGCCCATGGGTACCACACGGAGCTGATCTCCACGCTGCAGCCATGGAGGAGCCCACACGGAGCAGGAGGCCTGGCGGGAGCTGCCACCTGGGTGGGACCCACATTGGAGCAGTTTGGTCCTGAGGAATGGATCCCATGGTATGGACCCATATTGGAGCAGTTCTTGATGAGTTATTGCAGTGCCACTCAGTTCCTCTGCCTTCCAGATGAGATTATGCCTATGTTTACACAGCATTGTGGGGAAGCTTCCACTTCTGATGATATGTGCATGTTTCAGGATAAAGCAAGGTTTTAGTATCTATAGAATTAATATAGTATACTCTCCATATAGTCCATTAACTAAAAAATTGTATCCATAAAATTATTTTCGAGGATAATATCTCACAAATTGACTTTAAATGCAATGGAGAACTCTGCTAATATAAATTAAATGGTAACATGAACAGTGTGGAAGATGAAACTTCTGCTAAAGTAGGTAACAGCATGCAGCAGTTAAGATACTGATTTTTATAAACTTACTAGCAGTGTGTTACTGCACTTTATGTAAGATGATTCCTTTGTATTCTCCATTGCTCAAAAGAAGCTGAATAAATATACACAACAGTACAATTCTGGTGATGGAGACAGTTTTTTGTTGTTTTTTTTTTTTTTCCCCAATTCTTGACTGTGTTTTTCTCCCAGATGGATTTAAGTTACATTTGGAGTAAGGAAGAATGTTATATTTCCTTATACAATGTAATTCTAATAACATTTTAGAAGGTCATCTATTAAGCTGGTATAACAGGTAAGTAACACTAAAACAGTAAGCCTATAAAATGTAAATTCAGTGTACTTAATTAAAAATTCTTTTTATATATCTTAATTTATCACTGTGGATAAAATGTATAGGTCATACAAAGGTTACTGGGATGTTAAAGAATTAGAATGATAGGTCAGTCATAAAATGTCCACATGCTTTGATTAGCTGGGGCCAGTCAAACACAAAGCAAAGGTTTTGGAGCAAGAAATGAAGGCCATACCTACAGATAATGCATTCATAAAGTGTAATGGCTCTGGAAAAGATTTAAGTCAGAACAAACAAACAATTCAGAGTGATTTGATACAAAATGGTGCAGATAGAGAGAAAAACAATTTTCTATTTGTAAAAGTTTGCATTGAGTTTTTACAAATAGATATTTTAGATAACAAAATACAAGAAAGAGCACAAAGAAGAGCACAAAACTGATATATAACAACTCAGGAAAATGTATTATATCAAAAGACTTAAATGACAGTATATTTCAATAGAAGAATTTTCCAATTTGATCATATTTTTTTATTCCTTTCACTGAAAAACAAAATTAAAACAAAAAATTCTAAAGGACTTTGTATTGTAGAGAAAGGCACAATAAGAATCAATGGCTGGAGCCTAAATTTAGACAAATTTGTACAAGGAAACATATATCTAGTGAGTAACTGATGCTTTTGGAAGAAGTGGATCAATTCTTTACACTTTTTGTCTTAATAAAAAAGAGAAACATTTTTGGAAATATGTTTCCATCAAGAAAAAAAAAAAAGGTATTGGGGTCTTATTTAGAGGTATTGACACAAAATTAAATGGCTTTTGAGACAAAAAAATGATCAGGCTAAGTCTTCTAATTACTAGTCTAATATAAAAACCTATGTTATGACATCTATACTTATGTGATAATGAACTATGTGAAACTAAAGCAATAAACTGTCTTTTAAGGATATCATTCATTTGTAAAAGCACTCTTGAAATTTTTCTCCAATTAATTCAAGTCTGTGTCTGTCAACGAATTCAAGTTTCTTTATAACTATAATGTTTCACGATAGAGATAACAAAACTATTTGTCAAGTTAAATCTATCAGTCAAGTATATAATGTTGACATACGATTTTTCCAACTATGGTAAATTTTGCATAGTCATAAGAAAATCAGTTATTACACTCGCTCTCTAATGTGTAACAGATTCAAAGACCATTAAGACTTTATCAAAATCACAAGTATTATGCTGCAATTTAATTTTCTGTCATTCCATATACTTATACCATTTTGACTTTTACAGTAAAATGTGGATGACAAGAGAAAGCAAATGATATATTGTTGCCAGATTTGAAAGTATAACATCAAAACTGCGTAATCTTGAAAAAAATGAAAGCATTTTAGACAATTGTTTTCTTAAAATATCAGAAGCTGTTTCACTGGCAATGCATAAACATGATGCATAAGATAGATAAAAATGAAAAGAACTGAACCAATAACCTATGATCCTACATTTTAAATGCGTTCTTGAAAAAGCTCCAATGATGGGGCCAATCCTGCCTCAAATTTGAACAAATAATTTGAGTCACTCATGACATGAGATTTTGCAGTGCTTTGATAACATTAGACAATGGTCAAAGGCAAGAAGCAAATAATTTTTAATTTGATTTTAATTGTAGGTATCAAAAAAGTAAGCTTTGAATGGGGAATAATCCTCCTTTGCAGTCATTTATTCTACCATCAAAATGTGCTACTGACATAAAAGTAATATATAAAGACTTAGCAGATTTCCTGCTATATTAGAGTGTAATATATTGTCAAAAAACAATAAAGTCAGAATAAATGACACTGGATTATAGAAAGGACAAAATGTGGAACACCTATGATTAGGAAATAGACACATAATCTTGCTTTTGTGTGACATATTTCTGTTTTTCTGGTTGCTAGCTGACTGAGACTTTTACAGCATTATATAAACAAGGCCTTGGATACCCAAGGAAAAAAGAAAAGATATCAGAAGAAATATGTAGTATGACTTCTTAAAAATTCAGATTTTCTTTTCATAAGTTTTAAGGACATTTTAAAACATTTCAGTAAGGATAAAAATTATATAGTGAGGCCTATTGCATTAGTTTGTTATTTAAAGATATGTCAAATGTTTGGTGTTACTTAACTCTATGACGTCCTGCCCTAAATCATTTGCATCTGTGAATGACAGCATTATTTTATTACACTGTTGTTGTCATTGTTAAGAGATGCTACAGAAAAATAAATGTGGAATGAAGAATCTAGTAGATGAAGATGATGGTGTATTTAATGACAGTGACAAGCTCAAAAATATATCATTGATCTGTAGTTGCATTTATATTTTTGTTGTGATTGCCAAATCTATTTGGCATGTTAGTAATTTTCAAGCAACTTGAGGTGATACATATTATAGTCAACACTGCAAATACCACATGGAGCATCAGAACATCACAGAGCACATTACTTACAGGATACCTCTATCCAACACACATATTAATATGGGTTGCCAAAATGTTCCCTTTTGTCACTGGAGACCCAAGTTCAAATCCTTGTTACAAATTAAATGTTCACAATTTTAATTTTATTTCTCGAGCTTGTCTTAATCCCCATCTGTCCATATCATTGAAACAATATATCTCCCTGAATAATTGGATTTGGAGAATGGAATGCGGAATAATGAAAGTGATAGTATGTACATGTCAACCTATCTATTCTCCATCTAATAGAGTAAAATATAATAGAACAGAACAAAACAAAATTGTTTCAGATAATTTTTTGCATAGGAAGAAAGATGTGAACCTTGAACTACATCATCTCTTACATCCAGCCATTCTCTTATTACATCATTAGTTTGTCATTTATCTTACAAAGTTGTAACAGAAGTTATGTTTTCTTTCTTATGCATCTGTGTGGTCCTTTTAAACAGTATTATATGACAAAGTCAATCACATTTTTGCCTAAAATGATCATGTCTCTTCCTGCTGTAGTAAGTATCTACTTGTAACAAAACATGTAATTAAACTTAATGCAACAGATGTTTGAAAAGCAGTATTTTACTGTGGACTAAAAAACAAACATGGAGGCTAGCAACATGAGTTAGAATCCTAGTTGTAAGGATCAACTGAGAATGTATAAATTTAATGAAATGGGCAAAAATTAAAATAGTGGATAAATCTCTGAGCATTTGTAAGATCCAATAAAAGATAATCTCTGAAGTCATCAGAATATTTTGAGGGGAAAGGTGCAAATTCAAGACATCTGTATTGTGGACTGAAAGGTAAGTACTGGCAGTAAGTACTGGCAATGAGAACCCAAGTAATTGGTGGAAATCTCCCATGAAACTTAGGTCAGATATAAAAAATGCACATGGTTTCTCAATCCAGGTTCTAATTTTTAGATCATCCTGTATCAGAGATCTGCCTTAACAATTTTAGGAACATCTGGAGAGATTTTCAAAGACATAAGGGTTCTAGCTGTTTCTTGATGATATGATAATCATCACTATC
This sequence comes from Anseranas semipalmata, assembly GCA_013399115.1. NCBI lineage: Eukaryota > Metazoa > Chordata > Aves > Anseriformes > Anseranatidae > Anseranas > Anseranas semipalmata. The sequence goes on from VXAA01005295.1 coordinate 5,753, forward strand.
TACAACAGACTGTTCTCAAAATGAAAGCTCACACACCACAGAATCACAGAATCACAGAATGACAGAATCACAGAACAGCTGAGGTTGGAAGGGACCTCTGGAGATGATCTAGTCCAACCCCCCTGCCAAGCAAGGGTCACCTAGAGCACGTTGCACAGGATTGCATCCAGGCAGGTTTTGAATATATCCAAAGAAGGAGACTCCACAACGTCTCTGGGCAGCCTGTTCCGGTGCTCTGTCACCCTTACAATAAAGAAATGTTTTCTCATATTCAGCCGGAACTTCCTGTGTTTCAGTTTGTGCCTGTTGCCTCTTGTCCTGTCCCTGGGCACCACTGAAAAGAGTCCAGCCCTCTTGACATCCTCTCTTCAGATATCTGTATGCATTGATAAGATGCCCTCTCAGTCTTCTCTTCTCCAAGCTAAACAGGCCCAGCTCTCTCAGCCTTTCCTCATATGAGAGATGCTCCAGTCCCTTAATCTCCTAGCCCTCCACTGGACCCTGGACCCGCTCCAGGAGCTCCATGTCCCTCTTGTACTGGGGAGCCCAGTACTGGACACAATACTCCAGGTGTGGCCTCACCAGGGCTGAGCAGAGGCAGAGGATCACCTCCCTCGACCTGCTGGTAACACTCCTAATGCACCCCAGGATACCATTGGCCTTCTTGGCCACAAGGGTACACTGCTGGCTCATGGTTAACCTGCTGTCCACCAGGACTCCCTGGTCCTTCTCTGCAGGGCTGCTTTCCAGCAGGTCAGCTCCCTGCCTGTACTGGTGCCTAGGGTAATTCTGCCCTAGGTGCAGGACCCTGCACTTGTCTTTGTTGAACTTTGTGAGGTTCCTCACTGCTCAATGCTTAGCTTGTCCATGTATTTATTAACATATTTATTAACATTATAAATTATTATGTTAAAATTTCCTTTCCACATTCAATAGTGTAAATAAAGCTTTATCAGTAAAATGCTTGAATAGTGATATAACTTCTTTTAAAACAATAAGCTATTTACAGGAAATTTTATGCAAGCTTCATTTTATTCTACAGATCTGAGTGAAATTTAAATTTATTCTGGTCAATGGGCCAAATAACTAAAATGAAAATTAAGCATTTTCCAGGCAATGTAGTGATTTTACAATGTCAGTTAATTTTACCATTTTTATTAGCACTAATTCTTGAGAGCACAAACCTAAGTAAAATTCTAAATTTTCAATGTTTCCATTCAGTTATGCTTGGAAACTTAACAGAATGCAAGAGTGTTTGAAAGAATGACTGGATGTTTGAGAAAAAGAATGGAATATTTTCTTAGCTACCCAGCTACAGGTATATATGTGTATTGTGGAACTAGATTTTCTTTTTTTTTTTTTAATTTGGAAAATACTGATTCTATTTAGAAATTATCAGAGTCATAAACGGACAACATAGTGTCCAGTTAGACATTACTGTCACTGGTTTAAAAACAAATATCAAACTGTAGTTTAAAAATAATTCCTTTTACAAGTTTCCATTATTTACATGTTTAAATTAAGTAAAATGCAAATAATAGGTCCTGTCCTGCATTCCGCTTAAGCTATCTGAAAATCAGGTCTCCAGGTGAAGCTAGCTGGATCTCCATCAGTAACAGAAAGAAAGAAAGAAAAACCTCAAGAAGATGCATGCCTTCTGTCTTGGACATTTACCTTTGAATGAATTCCTTTCTGGAGATTTCCAAGAAACTTAAGCTAAGACTTTCCATCCCCAAAATAGGGCGTCACCTTTCATTATATCCTGAAATGCTGAATACTATTCTTTTTCCTCATGTTCAAAACCAATAGCATCAAACTATAAAAGATGCTGACAAGAGCATTGACAATGATAAAGTAAGTAGGGAGCTGATCTTAGGAGAGGAAATAGAAAACACATGGCTTATTCAGTCTAGCATAGTATTTCTAATGTGCTGTGAGGAGTTAGAATTGCAGTGTTAGAAACAGCTTACTACAGATTTCAAATGTATGGGCTTGCCATAAATATTTGCATTAGCAAATGAACTATTATTTTGCTAGAATCTAGGCAGTGAAAGTCACTGTCTGTATCAGATGCAATCTAGCAAAAGAAAGACGGAGGATTATGATACATCTTTACAAACACAACAAAGACATAAACATCAGCAAAGAAAAATGTGTTGTTTAAGCTACAAGTCAGTATTGGCACAATAGTGGATGGGTATACACCAGCTGTGAAAACATTTGAACCAGAAATTAGAAAAATATCTAATAGTCACTAAACCTGTCCTAAACAGCATTCTAGTATAAATAGGGTTGTCAGCTACAAGAAAGAAGGACAAAAATTAAATCAATACAAAGGAAAATCCATCTACTTTAAACTGGATTTTAAAGGATTTTTGAGCTATGATTACTGCAATAACACAGGCTTTACTTCCAACACCCAGGAGCTCCCAGTCAGACCTATGTTTCAAAGTACTTACTGAAAACTCTCTTTTACTGTGTCAGAGCCTAAACTGACTTGGAAAAAGAAAAAATAATATTATAGTAAAAATGACATTCTTAGACTTTGATTATATGATGCAATTGGTTTCTGAATCATCTTAGTAACAATCTTTTGCACTTTAACTAAATGTGGAGACCAAAAATGAGAATAGAAGTTGTTGAAAATAAAAGAAAGGTAAGGTCCTATTAACAAGACCTGCTCAGCAAGAATCATCAAGAGTAGTCAGCGTGGATTCAGCAAGGAGAAGACATGCTTGACCCATCTGATAAGGTTCTATGACAAACTGACCAGCCCGGTGGATGAAGGGAGAGCAATGGATATTGTCTGCCTGGACTTCAGTAAGGCTTTTGACACTGTCCACCAGAAGAGCCTCAGAGACTTTAACAAATTGATAAAGTATGGGCTGGATGAGCAGACGCTGGGGTGGATTGAAAACTGGTTGGATGGCCAGACCCAGAGGGTGGTGATCAGTGGAGCAAAGTCTAGTTTGGGGCCAGTAAAGAGCAGAGTATCCCAGGGGTTAATACTGGGTCCAGTCATGTTTAACATCTTCATTAACGATCTTGATGAAGGGGCAGAATGTACCCTCAGCAAGTTTGCCGATGATGTATATCTAGGGGGTGCAGTGGATACATGGTCATGCTGCCATCCAGAGGGACCTCAACAGACTGGAGGAATTGACCAACAGGAATCTCATGAAGTACAACACCGAAAGTGCAAATTTCTGCACCTGAGAAAGAACAACCAGTCCATGTTGGCGGCCACACAGCTGGAAAGCAGCTTTTCAGAAGAGGACCTGGGGGTCTCAGCGGACACCAAGTTGAACATGAGCCAGCAATTTCAGCTATAACGTTGTGGCAAAGAAGGCTTACTGTACCCTGGGCTGCATTAGGCAAAGTACTGCCAGCAGGTTGACAGAAGTGATCCTTGCCCTCTACTCAGCACGGGTGAGGCCATACCCGGAGAACTGTTCTTGGCCCCCAAGTACAAGAGATATATGGACATATTGGAGAGAGTCCAACAAAGAGCCACAAAGATGATGAAGAGACTGGAGTATCTGCCTGGAGGAAAGACTCAGAAAGCTGGGACTGTTCAGACTAGAGAAGAGGAGGCTCGGGGGGGTATCTTACCAATGTCTATAAAAACCTAAAGGGAGGGTACAAGGAAGATGGAGCCAGGCTCTTTTCATGGTGCCTAGTACCAGGACAAGATGCAATGGGCACAAACTGGAACACAAGAGGTTCCATCTAAACATCAGGAAACACATCTTTATTGTGCAGGTGATGGAGCACTGGAACACCCTGCCCAGAGAGGTTGTGGAGTCTCCCTTCTTAGAGATCTTCAAAAGCTACCTGCACGTGACCCTGGACAACCACCTTTAGGTATCCCCGTTTGAGCAGGTGAGTTGGACCAGATAACCTTCAGAGGTCCCTTCCAACTTCAACCATTTTCTGATTCTGTGATTCTCTGAACACATCTCTGGCTTCTTTAATATATAATATTCGTAGTGCACAAACTTTGTTTGATGAGACAATGCAGCAAGAGTTTGAATGTTCTTTTTTTTGCAAACAATTGGAGCAATGACATAAATAGTGTAATGTACCGTCACTTTTAATTACCAAATAGTCATTGATATCAAATAACTGTTAAGAAATTCTTCTTTTTTTAACTATAACCCAAGCTTATAAAAAGTCACAAGTAAGAAAGTGATCTTTATGCATTCACATTTTAGAGAAGAAAGAGATGTAAGATACCTGTACAAGAAGAAATAAAACTAATGAGCTTCATTGTTTGTCCATAGATCTGTTATGTTTTCAGTACTTGAATTTCTCATAATACAAAGTCTTATAAAAATAAAACATTGGTCATTTTGACCATGTCTAGTATCACCCTCATACTACAACCAGTAACTGACCTGTTTTGACTAGCTTCATATCAACAATCCTCTTTGACTCAGAAGTTAGGAAAGGTTGTGATGTTTGTATGCTTTCAGTTTTACGTTGCTTTATAAAATAAAAAGAACAGATACATTACAGACTCAAAACTCTCCAAAATAAATCATTAGAAAGCTGGAAAACAAAAGTTCCTTGTGCAGCCTTAGCTCACATCCACCAGAAAAAAAAAAACCAAAAAAACCAAAAAAACAAAAAAACCAACACTGGGATAGTCATGGTCAGCCCCATTTGTTTAGCTGTTGCATTTACAGCCAAAACACACAATATCACTATTACTAAAGAGAGTCAAGTCCTGTGGAAAAAGGTAATATCAGTTAACATATGCTACCAAATGACTGCAAAAATAGAAATGCCTTCAATCATACTAGATTTATGTTAGATTCCAAATTAAAATCATATTACCTAAATAATTAAAATGTTACTATAGTGTACCTTCAAGAATGTACTCAGAGCAAAAGGATATGTAAATATCTTAATATAAGCTATTTATATTGCAAAATTGTAGTGTTGACCAAATCTGCAGGATTTTTGTTGTTTTTTTTTTTCATTTGTTTATTTGTTTTATCAATTCATTACTATAAAAATCACTGACAGGTTAAAATGTTTAATTTAAATGTGTAAACAGGCAAAATGGGAACTCACTTATTTGCATGTAAGAGTGAACAAGAGGACCTTGGAATGATGCGATTCTCAATACATTACAAGCAATTTGACTATAAAACCTGAGTAAAAAAACACAAGACAAATAGGCCTATAATATTTGTGAAATGAAAAAAAAATCTATTATGCTTAAAATCTAAACAAATAGCTGAAATATTAATTCAAATGAAGAACAAAATATAGACAAAGCCTTTTCTTCATTCATTTCAGATTGTTTCTGCAAAACTTTTTTTTTTTTTTTTTGTTTCTCATACATTGCCTCAACTACAAGTATTTAACAGTTCTCACTGTCTCGTACTTTCCAAGCTATCATAACCATGCTACAAATCATGCGTTACATATATAACAAATGACATTTATCATCTCTATGTATAGACCTGATCAGAAATTTCTTGATCAAGTGTGCTGTTGAAAAATGCTAATTACTTGATTCTGAAACATTAAGTTGGAAACATGTTAGATCTAATAACTTTCTGGTCATTTGAAGGTAGGACTTCAAGGGGAGCAACAAAACCTAGCACAGACAGATTGACTCCGTTTTACTTGCTGAAGTGCTTTCTGAAGCTGCAGCTGCATCCATTCCTGTTAAGATTTTAATCTGTCAGTTACCAATTTCACTGATGATGTCCTTTAGGCAAAACAGTGATTTAACATTTCTGAAATAAGTTTTTCCACAATTTCCAGTTTATTTGGACTTTTTTTTTTTTTTTCAGACTGTAATTTCAACTCTGTTCAGATGATATTCCAAAGTAATCAAAGCACATTGAAAAACAGTACTTCGGGATAACACTTTTCAGGTTTTCTTGAAACTATATTGTCTGGAACATAATGACTGATAAGTATTTTGTGTGCATGTTATAAAGAACAGGTTCTTAAAACAAAAATAATTATGACCTTACTGTTTCAGTCTGAGTCAGCAGAAGAATAGTAACCAACTGCTTAGATACTAGTGATTAGGAATACGTTTGAGGCAGTGGAATTCAAACTTTTCTGATGATATATAAGAATTACTTATGATACAACACCTTTTTGGCAAGGGAAACAGTAACCAGTAGATTTTGAAACAGAAAAGGAACATAACTTACCCTCATAAGCTCTGAGCTGTAAGGAAATGAGAGAATAATGGTTAAGAATCAGACCCCAAGAGATATGTTACAGATAGTGCGGGTGATTTGCTCTTGATAATCTTTTGTTCCTTTCTGAATTGTGTAAAACAACCTTTTGGAGCTAAATGCTGCACCAAGATAGATGGAAAGGAAACAAAACAGGCCTAAAGCTATTAAACATTTTCATTGCCTGCGTTCAAAGATTGGCAGAGATTCCCCATTGCTTTGCACTATTCTGCAGGTATAGTTTACTGCTAGAGAGTAACAACTTAGCTCAAAGCTGAGCGCAGAGGGGCATACATTTCTGTTTAGTGAGATCTGACCCACGGTCAGTGCTGTACTAATGTTGTCTAACTGCTGCCAAAGACTTTGTCATGTGCCTGTCAAATCTAAGTCACCCTGAATGGCAGATTGGAGATAGTCCTAAACATTTTGATGGGAAGGTGGCTTTTCCTGCTATTATCATGAAATATTTCAGATAGAGTGATCTTTCAGTAACTATGCTATGTTGGCTTTTCAAGGATTATGCATATGTTCTTGCAGATCAGAAACTCCTAGGAGGCTCCTATCTGTAGCCATGAGTTCTGCTCCCTGCTTGAATCTGGGAGTTCAGGGATCCAGGGAGATCTTCCCATGGACAGATTTCTTTGAGTCAGTGATGCCAGTGTGGCATTCAGGTAGGATCTCTCTTGCAAGGAACTTCAGACCCCTTGCATCAGCTCAGATCCTTCTCTGTTCTAGGGGAAGAAATAGGGGTACAAATGCTCTGTAAACATTCTGCACCAAAGACTTCAGACAATTTATTCAATATATGAACTTCTACTAAACAGTTTAAGACAACATAAATCTATTTCACAAGAATTTCCACTGTTTGCAAGATTTCAGAGCTTTTTGAAGAGTTAGGACTAGGTCTACAGTTAGGGTGAGGAGAGAGAGAGAAACCCTACAGCTCTTGGTTTTGAGTGCTGGCACTTGAATTTTGTGTCAGAAACAACATAAGTTAAGGGCATCTGCATTCAAAACAAGAATTAGAGACATGGAGCTAAATGATTGTGGTTATTGTTCCTGATTCATAAATACCTTATACAAAGTTAGAACTCCTTTAGGTAGCTGCTGTTTTTCACCTATTCCTCTTGATCAAATAATTACAGTGTTGAAAGCTTGCTGACTGATTTTAAAAGGTTTCTGATTCTGAAGCCTGCAGTGAGAGGAATGAAAGAACTGAGGACAGGATGGAAATGAAAAATCTGCACATAGCATAAAGAGAGGAAAATTTTGGCCAACAACTAAAAATGTAGTTTTCTAAGTCATCCTTTTTTTTTCCCATGGAGATGAGTCCAAGGAAGTTTTTACTGTCTTCAGGACTCCATTTGTCTACCTCATGTACTGAAAAAGGAAGTATTGGCTTTCAGGGATTTGTGTGCTTGTGTGCAATGTTTTGTGAATTCTGGCAAACATTAAGTGAACTGGTTGTTTTGAGAAGTTCACAACTACTGTTATCTTTGAAAATGATGATATCACTTTCATGGAAAAACTGCATTCATCCGTGTTGGGGAAAAAAAAAAAAAAAGAATTGCAGAAACATTTTTCAGCTGTGTCTTTCCTCAAGTTTTTTCTTTCTAATATTTTAAAAGTTGGTTTCAAAACCAAAATTCAAGTAAAAATTATAATTTGTATTCCCATAATTACATAAGATGTTTTCAGGATAGAAGAAATCTGTCTTTTGGCTAATTTCATGAGGCATCTTTTGTGTCCCTGTGACTTAAAGTACATACTGTATACATCATCCTTGCTGCCATGTATTTTAGGAAAAGCTTTGGCACAGGTATTTGTACTGCTGGGCTGCAATGGCTGCAAAAAAAGTCTCCTTTCATGGCAATTTGGGGTAAATTATTGGTTCCTAGTAGCCAGAGCATCCTACTCACTTTTCTAATTCAGTGGCAATAGAGAAAAAGAAAGAACACCATGGTAGTGCAAATGAATACCTTTACTAAACTTTGATTTCTTTAATATTAAAAAGTACAGTCAATTTTGCATTTGTGAAGCTTAATACATGGAATTGGTGGAATATGGTATATACAATCCCAAGATATAAATATATTTCCTCCTACTTTAAAATAGGCAGTCATTTGTATCCTGATCACTAAAACATTAAAGCCAACAATATACTTCAATTTCAAATACTGAATGCAAAGAACAAATAGTGAGTATTCGAAGTAAACTGAAATTTTTTTTTACTTGGACAAAAAAAAAAAATCAACTAGTACATTAATAATAATCAATGTATATTCATAAAGGAATTGAGAAAGAAAGGCCTAAAAAATGTATCCACTATTTCAATTTATCTATGTATCAAGCTTTGAATGTGAGATGCGTGCAGTTAATTACTGCCTTGTGACCATTTGGTGGTGTAATTCTGTGCCATTGATTCCCACATTGCTGCACCTGCAAACAACTGCAGTTATTCTTCTTCAGGTCAGAGGCTGCAGCACAGTCTCGTTTACTGGAAAAGAACATGTTTGAAAAGTCTGCCTTTACTATCTGAAGAGCCTTAGAAGTCTACCCAGTTTGCGCTGAAACTAAGGTTTATATTCTAAAAGTATATATCAATATTTTATTGTGAAAGACATAGTAAAGGTAAAGTGATAGTTATGAAGTGATGATGCAGAAAACAAGTATCAGATTCATAATGGAAATGTGCAGGAATTATTGATTTATAGATAGCTGCAATAATTTGCTACAATTCTTTAAAAGTGAATAAAATGTATGAATAAGAATGAAATGATATGCAGATGGTTGCAGTTCTAGTTGCACTGAAGTAAAGATTTTGATGAGAGAAGGGTTGTACTCTGAAACAGATATGTTCTTTTTTCTTTTATATTTTAGATTTTAGTATCCATAGTCCTATGTTTTATTTTCTTTTGGAAGAAGGAATTAGAAAGGAAATAAATTTACTTATAAAATGAGCATAATTTCCAGTGAATTCCTACCAGCTATATGGGTATGTGGCCTTCTAGTACCTAAAGGGGGCTTACGGGAAAGATGGGGAGGGTTTCTTTATCAGGGAGTGTAGTGATAGGACAAAGGGTAATGGCTTTGAACTAAAAGAGGGTAGATTTAGATGAGACATTAGGAAGAAATTCTTTACTCTGAGGGTGGTGAGGCACTGGAACAGGTTGCCCAGAGAAGCTGTGGATGCCCCATCCCCAGAAGTGTTCAAAGCCAGGCTGGATGGGGCTTTGAGCAACCTGATCTAGTGCACGGTGTCCCTGCCCATGGCAGGGGGGTTGGAACCAGATGATCTTTAAGGTCTCTTCCAACCCAAGCCATTCTATGATTCTAAGTAAAAAAGAACTCTAAAATACACTGAAAAAGCAGAAACAAAAACATTTTCTAGTCTCACATATTTACAGTGTTAAAGTAAGGATGTCAATATTAATTAAAATAATCAATAAATAGCAACAGACTCTTGAAAATAGCTGGAGCAAATGAAAGTACTGAAGAAAGTCACATGTTAATTCTTGTGTTTTGTTGTGTTGTGTTGTTTATTTGTTTGTTTGTTGAATTACTGTTTTGAAAGTATAAATAAGAAACAGGAACAATAAGAAAATGAAATCCAGCTGAGCAGAAAAGTTGGGATATTTGAAAATGCTGAACAAGTTATAGCTGCTGAATTAACTAAACATAGGATGCCTAATTCCCTTCTTTGAAAATCTCAGCAAAAGCTTTCTTAGAGTATCTTGTTTAACACAATGCAATTCACAAGTAAAAGGTAACAATTATTATTTAATGTTTGTATACTTTCCTTTATATTGTATATTAAGATTTCTTTGCTTTATTCTTCCCTTAGGAATAAAGTAAATGTTCAAATGCATTCTTTATGTATTAACTCAAACATTTCAAGCAAACACTTTTTGGATGATAGCAACATTTATTAGAAAACTTATTAGAAAGACTATTTATTTTGCTTTTAAAATAAAAAAGAATAAGCTAAAAATATTTCATATTTGGAATTGAATTCTTTTTTATCACACCAAATTTTTGCCCAACATTCAAAGGAAAGCAACAAAAATAAAACTAGGATATTACAGTAATTTCAAATCTATTTTGTAAAGCAAACTATTATGATTATTTATGTTTTGGTAAGAAATGTATTATTGTTTAAACTCGTAAGTAGAGTAGGTGTCTCACTGGAAGAATGTGTCTAAGGAATAACCTAGACATAATTATGTAGTGTTATCTCATACAAGGATTTAGTATTGCCAGCTTCTGTCTTAGCTTTAGTAATCATATATTCATATATCCTTAATCTGTTACTTTTTTTAGTTTCACAAGTTACCTATCCCGGTGCACAGTGATACTTCTGTTGGTTAACAAATAGAAGTTTCTGGAGAAAAAATACCTTGACTTAAAAAAGGAACTGCAATGGTAAAATACGTAATAGTTTATATTTTTATATCCTTTCTCATTCTGGAGAAGACCCTTTTTTTTTGGNGCATCTAAAAATAGTTGCCAAGCTGCTGTATTATGAGTGCTGCAAGCTATGTTAATCAAAACTATCTCTTTTTGTGTGTGTCCGTTGGTTGGCAACAGTGGTCTCTTCCTATACTCTTGGAATCTGGGGCACCAACATTCTTCTCTTTGCAAGAGGCAGATGTACTGAACCACCCAACATGAACGCTGCAGAGATACTTGAGGTCCTCTATACTCCAGAATGTGGCTTCTGCACTACATAAACAACTCTTAATGTTTTGTGTAACTAAGCATGTTTAAAAGGATTACATTTCTTTCTCTTTTCTGTTATGGTAACAGAGAATAATGCTACATGGCAGTGATTTATTTTCAATAAAAAACAAAACTCTTATTTGCTATATTTTAAAACATTATGGAAAAAACAAATATTTTCCCAATTAGACTATTTTACATGTATTTATACATTGGATATTTTCATTTTGGATACATTGGCAAATATTATGATAATTTACTTCCTGTTGCGTTATAAATTTAAAAAAAAAATTATGGTACATTTCTAGAATAAGAAAATAGGAGATTTTAAATTGTCATTTTATTCACAGATCATTTAAAACATCAAAGTGTTTAACTTTCTGTTAAAAACACCATGAAATATTGCATAAATATTGGACAACTGAACCTCTTAAAGGGTGATCTGTGCCTCTAAACTTTATATAGGTGTACTTTTGCTCCCACATGAGGTTCCTCATGAAAACCATAAATGGATAGATGAAACAACAATTGACATTTCAGCTAAAAATTAAGATAATAAATGTCTGCTGGTTTGTAAATCAACAAGTTAAAGAAAACCGAATAAAATACCTGAGTTGTTACTATTTCTTAATAAAAAATAAGGTGTTTCCTGAAAACTGTTTTCTATTGGTAGAGTTTACAAGAGCAAAATACATTTAAAACTGCCGTCCTTCAAGAAATGAGGTTTTGCTGACAATTGCTACAAAATATGATGATAACTTTTTTTGAACTTTTTTTTTTCTCTAATTGGGTTTTCTGGCTTATCAAAACCTCATTTCCATAAAAAACATGTATCAAATTAACAGAGTAGTAAAAAGTGAAAGGTAAGAACCATTATTGTTCTGCTTCCTAGAATCTCTCCAGTTTCTTTTCTACTGTACATTACTACTGACTTTGGAAATTATTGTTCCCGCTGTGTTGTAATTAGAGTGAATAGCTTTATTAGCACTAGACAAAAAAAGACAAGCTCTTCCCCTAGTAGTCACTAGGTGCTTGAATATCTAAATACATAATGCTGAGCCTTTCTTTCAAGTTCACTGTTCAAATATAAATGCTTAGAAGATAATGGAGGAAATGTTATTTACTCCTGATATTTACTTATCTGTGGAATAAATGTGGTAAATTTATCAGGTCAAGATCACAAATGCTAGTAGAGCAATACTGGCAACTTAAAGAGAAAATCCACGTATAAAGAGTCAACGGTCAACTAGAGAATATCTAGTGAGTTCAATAAACGTTAAAATAGACTAAACTTCTTTCTTCCTGTCCTCTCTAGATGTAGTTCTTCCATTGTTAAGAATGCATTAGAAAACCTTATAGCTCTTCCATGTAAGTAGCTTATCTTCTTTTTATATTTAATATGTCATAGACAAATCATATTCTTTCTCAGTCTACTTGCTACTGCACTGTATAGCACATAAACAATTTTTAAACTTTTTTAAAGTTTCATTTAGCCTCTGCAAATCATAGATGACTAAAAGATAAAAGCATAAGCCCTTGTCTGAATTCCTTCCAAATACTATCCAAATACTAGGATATGCATCAATTTTTTTGTGTGTGTGTGGTTTTTTTTTTGCTTTTTGCATAGTTATATCATACAAGTGAATCATAATTGTCATCATAAAATTGACTAACACATTCAGATCTTAATAATTTTTTGTTGTTTCCAGTGATGAATTTTCAGCTTGGAACAAAAGTTCACATGATCTGTTTGAAGAGTGTAGCCTAAATCTTTTCTTTCTTTCTTTCTTTCTTTCTTTCTTTCTTTCTTTCTTTCTTTCTTTCTTTCTTTCTTTCTTTCTTTCTTTCTTTCTTTCTTTCTTTCTTTCTTTCTTTCTTTCTCTTTCTTTCTTTCTTTCTTTCTTTCTTTCTTTCTTTCTTTCTTTCTTTTTCTCTCTCTCTCTCTCTTTCTTTCTTTCTTTTCTTTTTCTTTTCCCGTTTTCTTTTTTCTTTACTTTTCTTTTTTCTTTTTTCTTTTTTTTCTTCTTTTTTTTTTCTTTTTTTTTTCCAAGTCATACTGTATTTTTTTTTTTGTGACATCTGTTTGAAACTGGTTCACAGTCTTTACAACATTGATAATAAGGACTAGGTCCCATTTTGCAAGCCAATTCACAATTATAGCTTCAGAAGTAATTGGAGATAATTTCAGAAGAGATAAAACAACAGAAATCTCCTAACATTTTTATTTATTTAATGATAATTTATCTGTACTCACCACCTAAGTTTCTGGATGCCCAATCCATAAATAAAAAATGTATTTTGCAAATAATACAATATAATATAACCATCCCCATAATGTTCCCAGAACTAACTATTCACTAGAACTAACTCCAGTGGCAGCTAATTGGGACATGCTAAAAGAATGCATATGGACATTTGCAGAAGCTCAGCTGGTGGGGAATAGCTTGTTAAGCCACCAGCACTCAATTACTTTTGCCTGTGTTGGAGTCATAAGTATAAACCCATTCATTTCTGAATCTGAGGCATTATAGTGTCTGCTCATTTATCCTGTCAGCTGGCTGTGATAATTTAAACCAAAAACCTAGGTGTCTACAACTTAAAAGTATTTGTTTAATGTGGATTTGTTTAAGATTGGATGGAGAGAATACAAGGAATGTAGTAGAATAAGCAACTAGAATATACTCCAGCTTTTAAAACAAGGTACTAGACAAAGTATATGCAGCCACTGATTAGCAGAGAACTGCTGCTGCTGAAATGAAAAAGAAGGTCTAGATGCTTCAGTCAGAAGGGCCCATTAAAATGTAGATTTCAAGATGCAGCAAGCTGAGATATGTGCACTGTAAGGAATTCCACTAGAATTGTGTGCCTGGGGCACTGAGCAGAATAGTGGAATACTATAAGATCAAGAATAATGCCTACAAACAGAATAAAATATAAGCTTATTAAATGAGCTTAAGTTACTGAACGGTGTTTGATAATGATTTTGCTTCCTTTCAAAGCCAGAGTTCAGATTTGTTATTTAGTAAGGTAGTAACAAATGCCAACAAATTTTTCGTGATTAGTTTTAACGGCTAGTGTTCTAGACACAGAGAATGTTGAAGAACACAGCCATGCTAGAAGAAAGGGAGAAAGGTCACAGCCTTTTGGTACTGGATGCAGGAGAAGATAGACTTCAAGTGGAACTCTACATACTGCAAGACTAGGAGATGACAATTATCCCTTGACATCTCATGACTTAAGAAAATATGTTAAATAAATAAAGTCATAGTTCCTTAATTGACAATTAAACCCCATTTGTTCTATTGGTCTGTGTTCTATTGGTTTGTGACAATAAAATACAATGAATTATTGACTTGGAATACAGTAATGAATGTTTACCAGTCATTTGGTTTTTTCACTATGTCAACAAAAGTAAGACTGCACCTGAAATAGGGATGTGTGTGGCAGAAGACCACCACGGACCCCAAGAACCACCCCAGACTCTCTTTTCAATCATTCAAGGAGGCGGGGACTAAGTTTTAAAACCCCAACTCTAGGTTGCCTGTGTAGCGCACCCACCACCCGAGAACCTGAAGTGGACAAAANAGAAATGATTTGTTCGTTTACGCATCATATTACTGCATGCTTTCTGAGCACCCAAGCTGGAAATCTGTCTTAGCAATGTCTACAGAGTACAATAGCACCCTGCTCTATGGTTTCACCTTCTCTCAGTGTTCTTAATAGCTAAGACAGACCACAAAAAGGGGGGAAGAGGGCAGGAAAAGACTGCATTTGGAAAACACATTTTGAAACTCTTCTTTTAATGGCAAGTGACTTACCATTATTATTTGAGTGNTCACCCCCACTGAGTGGGATGAGACAATCTCCCATAAGAAGCCAGAACACACAGCTAGAAGACTTTGAGGAAGTTTTCTCTTATGACCAGTTCCTGTGGAATTCTGGAAACCAGTGTGATTCCAAAATTAAGACTACATAAGACTCCTAAAAAGAGGAAAGCAATTCTGAAGAAAGGTTTTCAAGTGATGTAGCATATAGTGTTGCAGAATGCGTAGGAATGAAGAAAAGTAGGGTCTCAAATATTTCAGGAAAGCAACTCTGAAGAAAGGTTTTCAAGTGATTTAGCATATAGTGTTGCAGAATGCGTAGGAATGAAGAAAAGTAGGGTCTCAAATATTTCAGGAGGAAGTTTCTAAGGCTTGTATCAGAAACAGTGTGGCCAGCAGGACTAGGGAAGTGATTGTCCCCTGTACTCGGCTCTGGTCAGGCTGCACCTCAAGTCCTGTGTTCAGTTTTGGGCCCCTCACTACAGGAAGGACATTGAGGTGCTGGAGCACGTCCAAAGAAGGGCAACGAAGCTGGTGAGTGGTCTGGAGAACAAGTCCTACGAGGAGTGGCTGAGGGAGCTGGGGTTGTTTAGCCTGGAGAAGAGGAGGCTCAGGGGTGACCTTATTGCTTTCTACAGGTACCTTAAAGGAGGCTGTAGCGAGGTGGGGATGGGTCTCTTCACCCACGTATCCAGTGATAGGACAAGGGGGAATGGGCTAAAGTTGTGCAAGGGGAGGTTTAGGTTGGATATTAGGAAAAATTTCTTCACTGAAAGGGTTGTTAGACATTGGAACAGGCTGCCCAGGGAGGTGGTTGAGTCACCATCCCTGGAGGTATTCAAAAGATGTTTAGATGTAGA
>VXAA01005295.1:21789-48696 GCA_013399115.1 Anseranas semipalmata
GCTGGGGTTGTTTAGCCTGGAGAAGAGGAGGCTCAGGGGTGACCTTATTGCTTTCTACAGGTACCTTAAAGGAGGCTGTAGCGAGGTGGGGATGGGTCTCTTCACCCACGTATCCAGTGATAGGACAAGGGGGAATGGGCTAAAGTTGTGCAAGGGGAGGTTTAGGTTGGATATTAGGAAAAATTTCTTCACTGAAAGGGTTGTTAGACATTGGAACAGGCTGCCCAGGGAGGGGGTTGAGTCACCATCCCTGGAGGTATTCAAAAGATGTTTAGAGGTAGAGCTTAGTGACATGGTTTAGTGGAGAACTTGTTAGTGTTAGGTCATGGGTTGGACTAGGTGATCTTGAAGGTCTCTTCCAACCTAAATGATTCTGTGATTCAAGGAATGATTTCATAGTTTGGTTTGTTCTTGCAAATTTGTGGCTTTTAATAATAATGAAAGTCCCAGATTAGAACTAAATTCTCTGTCACTGAAGAAAAAAAAACATATGTAGCTACCATCCACCCTGGCTTAGTAAGGCTTCACGCTCATTGAGGATTATGGTCAAAGTAAGCCTCGGCTGCTGAAGTCAGAATAAAAGTCATACTTGGGACGAAGTTTTACTGTTGAGTCTACAGCCATTGTTTCAAGACCAGATGTCAGTGTCATTGTACAGACAGTCTTCCATAGTGCCTGGAATTTGGAAAGTGTCTTTCTCCAGGATAATAAAAATAATAGGGTGCTCAGGATAGAGATAAGGAGCCAGATCCTCTGAAGGTGCACAGGTCTTCTGGCACCATTTACTGAGTGTAAAGTGGGTATTTCTTAAAATAGACCTGCTCTTTTCTGCTAAAGACAGAGAAAAAAACGGAAATATTTTTCACAGTAGACTGAACCTATACTCAGAGAAATGAATTGCCATAGCCAAGAAGATATGAAGATCCCACACAGTCAGAAATGAGCTGACATTTCAATTTCTGCTTCTTCAAATGTGAATGAAAAGGATAATGACCCAAATAAATATGTTAAAGATAAAATAAAATAAAATAAGCTTCTTGCTCCAATCATCTAAGCAAAGAGAAATAGGACAAGTAAAAATGTAAGTACAGTTTGAAGAGCTATGAGGCATATACCTAGAAAGCAGACATACAGACCCGAAGAGTTGATTGTTGAAGGGAAAGTCCCCAAATCTTTACATGTCATAATAGCTTTATGCAGCTAGCCAAGTTTCAAATACTTTATTTAGAGTAAAATGTTTTTTTTTTTTTTTTTCTTCAGTTTATACATTCTTTCTACAGGTTGTCTCCTCACACGATCCAGCAATCCATCATACAATAATATGATGAACATACACCTTCACGAGAATGAGCAAACATGAAGAATACTAATTCCAAAGTTGATAGAACAATAGGTTGTGATAAAGAAGCAACTATCAGAAATCAGTGTTAAAAGCTGGCCAGTTCTGCTCTAGAAATCATAGAATCATAGAATGGTTTGGGTTGGACCCTAAAGATCCTCTAATTCCAACCCCCCTGCCATGGGGAGTGACACCTTCTACTAGACCAGGTTGCCCACAGCTCCATCCAACCTGGTCCCAACACTTCCAGGGATGGGGCATCCACAGCCTCCCAGGGCAACCGCCACCTGTGCCTCACCACACTCATAGTAAAGGTTTTCCTCTGTATATCTAAAGTCACATTTCATTGCCTAGCAAACGTCAAAGATTTACTGAAAGAAATATTTACCATATTGTTAAACACATGAAAAAAAAATTCTTTCTACTTATTTCCTTTGCGTAATAGAAAACCTCTATGAAAATTAATATTCAGAAATACTCTGCTATTGAATATAAAGATCTAGGGAACATTAATTTGCTTCTATTTAATTCTCTCTCTCTCTCTCTCTTTTTAAACTTGGAGTTTTGGCAAATCTCAAATAAAACAAAACAACAACAAAAACCATTTTAATTCATGACTGAAGAGCTGCAGTCATCCTTGAGAGTCAAATAACAAAAGAAAAAAACAAGGGGCGGGGAGGAGAATGGACAAGCTTCACAGACATAAAGCTTAGAAAAAATGCTTTCTTCAGGAAGAGGAAAAAACAGTATGACATGCTTCATAATGTCTGGCTTGGAAAAGTCCTGTACTTGGTGAGTAAATCAGAAAGCAAAATAATGAGGGAGTGTTCCTCTTCTGAAGGAAACAGTGTAGGTTGCAGCTGTGCAATGTGTAGCCACTTGAACAGTGTCCAACTATGTTAGAAGTCTCATATAAACTGATGCTCTTGGCATCTGGAGTAACATCATTCCTTAGAAGAAGTAATGACATAATTCAGTCTTTACTGATCAGTACAAAATGCAAAATATCTCCAGGATTTTTTGTAATTTGATTTCATAGTAAGGTAAGTGTTCATGAGTGTTTATAAACATTCAAAGTCATAGTACTCTTGGAAAAATTCATAGTGGGATCTGGAAAAAGAAAATTCCTGAGTTAGCAAGTAAAAATGAAGAACAACTGTGATAACTAGAGGACGAGGATTAGATCAGAAGCCTTACCCTTATGAGCAGTGATATTTAAGGAAAATTTTCCAAGGAGCTCTGAGGACAAGAAGAAAATGTTTACACTGTATTTTATCTGATAGTTAGAAAGCTAACATAAAAATAAAAGGCAGTACGCTGTAAACTATCTATGCTCCCCAGTTTGTTCATATCAATAAAATGTAAATATGCATGCAACACTCACAAATGTTAATTACTATACTAATTAATTACTTTCATGTATATGTATATATGAATCTAAAAGTTCATTTCATATTTTGGGTTGGTATAAATTACGTGAGCACTGGATATTTAGTGGCCACTCAAGTAACACTTCATTTCTTAAAACAGAAGAGTCTGTTGACAAGATAACTCTTCACAGCTACTGCAGGAAAACCTGCAGTAACTAATTTCAGAAAAAAGGATGTGTTCTTGTGGGTGCTAAAAGGCTTTCATGACAGATCTAGTCGAAAATGTCCTTTTAGGTTTGTTTACCTTCTGAGTAAAGAATTTATTCCTAATGTCTAATCTAAATCTACCTCTTTATATTTTAAAACCGTTAACCCCTTGTCCTGTCACTAAACTCCCTGATAAAGAGTCTCTCCACAGCTTTCCTGTAAGCCCCCTTTAGGTACTGAAAGGCCACTTTAAGGTCTCCCCAGGGCCTTCTCTTCTCCAAGCTGAACAACCCCAACTCTCTCAGCCTGTCTTCAGAGGAGAGGTACTCCAGCCCTCCTCATGGCCCTCCTCTGGACTTGCTCCAACAGGTCCATATCCTTCTTACTTTGGCAGTCCCAAAGCTGAACAATGCTAAAAGCCATCTAATAATTGGTTTCTTCTAAGAAGCATGAAATATACTTAAACATAGTTTGATTCACTGATCATATATTTGTATAAATAAAACTAAATATAGATACCTTTTAAGAAAACATGAGCAATTTGAAAAAGAAAAAGAAAAAGAAATGCCATTAAATTTTGGAATTTAAAACATGGCATATGATCTTAGTGGAATGCGACATTTTCTAAGCTGTTCTTTGCTTCAGAATAGCTACAACTAATTTCATAATGTTGTATAATAACATTGTATAAAAGAAAATTCTGCTCAGTCTTGAGCATATCCATTTGCTCAATATTTGCTTCTCATCAACAAGAACAGAGGAGACCAAGGGCTGAATTCACATGCCCATAATGTACGCATCTAGTGCCCTTTGTGAAAACCTGGGCTATCAGAGACATCCACAATGTATGCACAGATAGACCAATTAAGCCTTCTGGAGTGGCATCTAAAGGCCAATCAGACAGCCCTAGGACATCCCAAAGGACAGCAGAAACCTACATGTTGGCAACTGAAAAATGTTATAACTCTTTTGGCTATAAGATCATTTGGTAAAGAGAAGAGGGAAAAAAATAGACTGTAATACATGGTATTAGTCCTGCAAACTTAATGATGACTTTGTCCTACTCTGTGTATATAGAAAGTGAGAAGATTAAATTATGTACAGAAACATCCTGCTTTAAGGCCAGAAGATCATCTAAAGATCTGGTAATACTGAGTTTGTACTCCTGGAAGGACAAGGACCTCCATTAATGTCTAGACTGCCTTGAGATAGATGTATTAAAGCACGCTGGTATTGTTCCTTCCTCCACACAGCTGACAGTCTATTACGTAACAAAATAAATTGGAGTCCCTGAAAGGATGCAATAGCTAGCACATAACTATGAAGTAGTATAGAGATTCTGGACACACTGAATCTCAAAATCAGGATGCCTTCCTATGCTTTCTCTAGAACTGGATCCGCTAGCAATGGTCTTGAAGCAGAAGGTACATAACATGGACAATACAGACCAAAGCGATGAATGAAGAGCAAATTGAACACTGCAGGCACATTAGATTAAGATGTTCACTCAGCACCATCTGGCCTTATTAATTTGCATATGTAGAGACTAGCAAAGAACAGTTGTTTTTTTTTCTTTAATCCTTCCTTGTATTAACTTTAGAGAGGTGAAAATGATATTATAAAAATGATAAAGATAAGTTTCCTGCTTTTTCTTTACTCCTTGCTAGAGAAAATTTTACCAATGTAGCATAATTTTATAACATTTTGCTTTACAAGTGAGTAGAATGTTATAATTCAATCAGGTATACTGTATTCACTATGACTGTTTAAACTTACTAAGAGAAAATTAAAGTGGTGATTAAAACACTTGAAAATTTGGAAATAATTTAATTGACTTATGCAAGGAAACTTTTTCAGCAAAACTTTAGCAGTTACAGAAATTTAACTCAGCAGAAATTGAAAAGAGTTTTGTGAGAAAAATAAAAAGCACCGCTCTAGTCCAAGAGCTTCGTTTTCCTGACAAAGGCCTGCTGCAAAGTATGAACATTTTAAACAAGGTCTAAAGATCAACAGAATGAAAACTGTTAGCGGCTAATGAAAATCACTGTTAATTGTTTTAGTCTCTATATATTTCTGCATATGTATTTAAGTAAAGCAAAACAGAATGCTTTTATCTAAGAAGAAAAAAACAAAACAAAACAGACAAAACAAACAAACAAAAAACTAATTCTGGATATTTCAGTTGGAAAAGCTGAATCTCTAGATATACAGCTTAACATATCTTTACATTCTTTTCCCTACACATCTTCTTCATTCTGTAGCTCACAAAAGAAAATTAACAAGCACTGTATATTTTTCTTTATTTTCTCTTTCATTGTTTACTTTCAGTCTACAACACAGTGAGAACACTTCCTTGTGATAAATTCTTAAAAACTGAAGCTCTATTATTGTTGAGTTTTGCTGATAACTTTTTAATATGTAAAATTAACATCTGTAAAAATACACCTGTATTGCTAGGAATACAGTTTAAATGTGATTAATTATGGTAGTATCAAAAATCATAGAATCATTGAATGGTTTGGGTTGGAAGGGACCTTAAAGATAATCTAGTTCCAACTCCCTTGCCATGGGCAGGGACACCAAAAATAAATTGATATATACAAGTAGATATATAAGATTTATAAGTATCCAGCTATTACCTGATATACTTAAATTATTAATTTATTTATTACAGTTCAAATAAATGGGAAAGCAGCTGTAGAAAAATAAAAATAAAAAAGAAGTTACATGCTTTCTTGGAAATATGTATGCCCATTTTTCCTGTAGTTCAAGTCTTGGAAATGATGGTGAAGTTTTCCTTCACATCATATTTATTAAGGATCTTAGAGTCTTCCATAGGTTTTAATGAGGAAAATTAGGGTGTGAATGTTTCAGATTAAAGAAAAAATTACTCTGTGTTTAAAAAGAAAACAGTAGATGGAAGTTTTAGGGTATTAGTTTAATTGTCACCAAGAATACTATTATATCCCTGACCTCTAAAGACTTGAAGAAATTGGAAATATTTGCAAGTAAGGTTGGGAATAGAAAGAAGTTTCTGCCCTGATTGTTCAGTGGTCTAATCAAACATGGGAATATATGTATAATTACAAACTTAAAATATAGGACAACCATATTAAGAACTCTATCTCTGACTTTCTTTTTCAGGCATACTTGTGTGTTTCAATTTAAACATAGTGTATATATAGTTTTATGTATATACATGTGTGTCTATGTATATGTATGTAGAACCTGAAAGTTTTAATAGCCTCATTTTCTTTTCAGCTACATTCCAAACATATATGAATTGTAAGCTGGGAAAGTTAACATCCTCATGTTGAGTAAAAAGTATTTGAAGATGTATTCATGTGGGGTTTTCTGCTGGTTTTATTTGTTTTGTTTGTTTGGTTTTCAAATAGCGTTTTGATTACCAAAATATTCACATTTTCATATATGGAAATAGAAATATTTTCTATCATTTTAATACATCAAGCAAACAAAAAATAAGTGTCCTTTAGGTCATGCAGTATATTTAAACCTATAGTAAAAGTTACCAAGTAGGTTTCTCACAAAACAATCGTTAAGATATAAAATTACTCAGCTCAGTGATTCCAGTAATATTTAATGTCAATCTTCTGTATTGCCCACCTTGGGACTATCTAACATTAACGACTTATCCCACGTTTTAAATGACTTTTTGATAAAAAGAGTACTTAAAACACAAGCACACATTTAAGGAAGGCAAATGCAGTGCCTTGCTTAAGCGCAAAAGAGTGCTCACGTTAATCAATTTAATAAAGAATTTACACCTTTTATATTAGAAAGAATACCAACTGCAAGAAATTACACATTTATTTTGACAGGCTACAAATGAATGTTTTCCATTCTAATTTCCCAATTTAATATGTTTCTTCAAAGACTGCAATACGTATTTGGTTATTAAAAATCCTAATAATGCTCTCAGAACAGGAGAAATTTATTAGCGACACTGAATGTTAATGAGACTTTTCTCTTTGTGGGGAGATTAATAGTTTTCAGAATTTTTTCTTCCACATATTTTTACATGTACCTTTAGAAACTGTTTTAAATCAAGTCAAGAATTAAACTGAAGACCCATAAGGAATTCTCATCTTCCAGAAGAAAAAGGTTTGAAAAAGATCTTTATCTCATTTATGAGTACAGATAGGCCTCTATTGAGGCCATAGACCTCATTAGAAACTCTATGTTTGTGAACTAAATATTAAGAATTGAAATACTGAAGAAATTTCACTACTTTAAGATACTGAAATATTTAAACTCTTTATGCTTAAATGAAAATTAGTTTAATATGCTATCTTTTCAGTTTATATTAAAATAGAATGGTTCCAATTTTTAGGAGGGTTGGAAAGTTCATGCCTTTAGTTGGTTCAAAGAAAATAAACATAACCAGGTATAATTTTAGAGTACAGTTCACTTACATCAAAAGTTCTTTGTTTATAATGAGACATTAATCAGATATTTATTAGGTTGCTATTCTTTCAGTGTATATTCCATGATTTTAGTAAATAGTTTTATTGAATTAAATATTTTATGAGTAATACATTTGTTATAAAAAATGCATGAATGGTTGTACTCATTATGTGATTATTTTCAATAACCTGAAGTAAATTCTGTAATCATGATTAATACTGATTAAGCCATAGTTATTGGTACAGTTTGATTATATGGAAAAGTTGAAATAAATGGATTTGATCTTCCAAAACTCAGTCCTCCATAATGAACCTTTTTTTTTTTCCCTGGTCTAAACCTTTTATTCTAAGAATAGAAATTCAATTCTGATAAAAAACAAACAAACAAACAAAAAAACAAACAACCCCCACCCAACATATCAGTATATCTTTACCTTTTCCTCTAAAGATAATAGTGTATTATCTGACTTATCGTTAACCTTTACAATACTATACTTACAATACTATACTTACAATAATGCATCGATCTTTGGTTATTTAATGTAGTCGAGCACTGAAAGCATAAGAACACTATATTCATACCAAAAAATACAAATGTACATGGATACTAAAAATGGTTGAGAACTTCAAATGCAATACTCTCCATGTTGTCATAACAAATTAGAATTTTTCTGAAACATTTAAAACTTTGGATGATTTTATTCTAAGCGCTTTAGATAAATGCAATGCTATTGGCAATATACAGCAGATCTGTTTACTAATGCAGAAGTAGTAGAAAATGTCATTTTATGTACTAAACCTAACAGGTCCCTAGATTATTCATAACAAGTGACTGTTTATTTCTCTGTCACTTCTAATAAACTGAAGGCATTGCAGTTATTTTGTCTATTGTCTACTTTAATCTCATTTTATCTACTTTTAAGACCTTGAATTATATTATTTCAGTAACAAAAATGAATGGTTTCCAAGTTTCATCATTATTTGCAGAAGGAAAATAATGATAGCTACCTTCTTTACAAAAGCTCTTTGAAATCTCTGGTCTCCAAATAACAGACAATGTGTTGTATTAGTAATATAACGTATATTTGAGCATATTGTATTGTTTAAGGCACAAATGTTAACTAATAACCCCAAATAATCCAGTTTATCTATAAATCTGTCAAAAACACAATTTACGAATAATTCCCATTGTATTTCTTCAGAATTATTAAAATTATTCTTTTGCAGATGATCAGAAACTATGATATTTTCTGTTCTTTCTTTTTGTTAGCATGGTACTGTTTTCTGGAAACCATGACAACATTAATGAAGATTATAAAAGCAGAAAGCCCTGCATTAGTTTTTTATCTCAGAGGTTTTCCTGATACAGTATTAAAAATATACTTAATATTGAACACTTTCTTCAAGCACTGCCTGCAACAGTGAAGCTATTTCTTCAACTTTTTTATACAGACACCTACACTATAAAACTCTATAGTCTCATATTATGGTCTGTATGTGCATGTATGTCAGACTGAATAGTTGCATGTGTAATGCACAACCACCTTATTCCTGTGAGTTTAGTATCCAAAAAAACAAACAAACAGTGACTATAGTAGTGACAATATACTATTAATTTAGCACAACATGCCTATATTTTTAGACTTCAGGGAATTTAAATTTAGATTTAGGAAGATCATGCTTTTTGAGGTTACTGAATATTGCAACAGCCAAGGCTTATTTCAAAGCAAGTGATCAAATCTAATTTATTTTGAGATGATGCTTACTTACAGTGAAGAATGTTTACTTACTTATACACTCCATTGCACGTAACATCAGTCATTATTACCTGTTTAGAAGTTAGATCTATGTGAAAATGAAAGCCACCATCATAAAAACAAACAAACAAAAACCACCACCACCTCCACCACCAACAAAATATCAGTTAGTCACTATATCAATCAAAATCTCTGGAAATATTAATAAAGGAAAAGATTGCATTAGCTTTCTTCTACACTAAGTTTGTTAACAACTAAGCAACATGCCTGAAAGTCTAAGTATTTGTGCTATGAAGACACTAATTGCTTTATATTAAGAAACCAGAAGGTTAAAAAAAAAAAAAAAACAGAAAAAAAATCTGTAGATGACTACAGACAATGGCACTCCACTATGCAACAGAAAGAAAAAAAATAGTGTGAAGCTATCTTTTTCCCTGAATGAGAAGTCATTAGAGTTCTTTTCCATTTCTATTTTTACATGTATGGAATGCTTTTTAATTAACTGACATTATGAATATAATATATTTAACAGATGCAGTTTCTAGAGATCAATTTGTCTCATATTTAAGATAAATTCTACCATCTGAGATAGAAATAGACTTATTCTCTTACATAAATTAATTTATCTTGAGAGCTTCTGTTTCTTTAGTCCTTGAGAGAAGGACATCCTCAATGTAATAGAAGCAACCAATGAACTTCCTGCTCAAACAACCTCATCCCAGATGGATTAAAACAGAGTGAAGCAGCCACTTCTTGGATAAGTAGGCATGAAATGTCTCTGCTCTTATTCCAGCCTATGGACATGGCACCATCAATGATTGTTCTTTCTTACTGTTAGTTCAATTCTTAAGCAACGGTAGTCACACAGTCAACATTTTGTCATTTACCGTTGTCCAAGGTCTTGTAGTGATCCAGTTTGACTGAGGCGGGTCACAATTTACAGGAAAACTATTGCTTGTTATTTACATCTCAATAGTAACTTGAAACTTCCAATCATTAACCAAGGTCCCATCATAGCAGACAAAACACAAACAAAAACTAAGCCTTGCCACAAAGAGCTAGGAGTCACTGACTGATCATCTGAAAAAGACATAAAGATGCACAAAGGCCTAAGTTGACCAGCCCTAGTTTCAGCTTTGTAACTCCTCATTTAAAAAGAAGGCAAAAAACAATTTAGCAGATGCTTTTCAGGTCTGTGTCAACCAATGGCAAAAAGGAAAGG
This sequence comes from Anseranas semipalmata, assembly GCA_013399115.1. Lineage (NCBI taxonomy): Eukaryota > Metazoa > Chordata > Aves > Anseriformes > Anseranatidae > Anseranas > Anseranas semipalmata. Next base: position 32,109 of record VXAA01005295.1, read on the forward strand.
GGCAGTAGAGTGTCCTAAGGCACTCAGTTATACCAGTGTAGCTGATGTTAATAATGAAGACATGGGAAGTTACCTCGCCAGCCTTCCCCGTTCTGCACTGAACAACACCCATGAGGTATTGGTAGATGCTTTACGGAGAACTACCTGTATTGCTCACTTCAAAATATCAAAAATCATAAATTTGAGTTTCATTGCACAAACTCTGATACAAAGAAATCACACTTATATGGTGTTTAATCTGTTGGTTGTTGTTGTTGTTTATCTTTAAGACTTTAATGCTTGAAAGATAAAAAATATTCCTGTGATTATTTAACCTGCCTTTTCCTGGCATTTTTAAAGAATAGGGAAAAAAATGAGCAAACACTTATTTCATTTAACTGCTTTGATTCTCTCTACCTTTCTGCTTTCCCACTTCCCTAGATATTTTTGTTGTTTTTTTTTTCTTGAAACAACAGATTGTTTTCTTTTATATTTTCTTTTAAATCCTTAAAATTAATTTTAACAAAGATTTGTGTGATTTGTGGAAGAACACTATTACAACAAAACACTACACATTGGTCAATCTATAATTTAGTGCACTAATTACAGTTAGAGTTTATAAATTTAACTACTTATGCAAATAATTATCACATACTCCAAATTTCAAAAATATTTTTTCTGATTTCCGCAATGACACCAATAACCATGCTGATTACTGTAATCAGTTACAAAAACTACTGTAATTTAAAGTGTCCTGTATGTATATACATTGGTATTTACAGAAATTACCTTTCTTTTCCACCCCTGCTACCCTTGAGCTCAAGCTTAGTCTCTGACTGAGACCCAGGAACAATTTTTCAGTTCCTTCCATCACCTGACACAGAATCTTTTTCAATTGAGTCAGATTACATGGCAAAGAGGACATCTAAACAGGTTGCAGAAAGGAAGTTTTTGCAAGGTCAGAGCTCTCCTGCTAAGCTGTGCCTCACAAATTTCAGAAACTGAGTTTCTCACAAATTCCAGAATGAAGAAATTTCTCACACCTTTACAAATGTTTTACAAATGTTACCTGTGTCAGTCCTTAGTATTTTGGGGTTTGCAATCAATGTGGAAAAGCTAGACAAGAAAGTAATAATATTAAGAAGGCTGCAACTGTGCAAAAGCTTGAATGAAGCAAATGTTGAAAGAAGAGTAACATATACACTTATTGAGTATTAAAATCCATGGCAGACATTTTGATTCTATTTAATCAATGCAGCTGTGACAAGGGAGTTGTGCAATTCATTGCCATCCTTTTGAGTTATTAATTGTTTGATTGTTTACTTTTTAAATGTAACGGATATCAGCATACCAATGTAATAGATACTGTATAAGAACAAATATGTTCACCCTTGAAGAAAAGAAATCTAAAACAATGGACTGTTATCCAATAGCTCCAATCTTACTACCTCCACCTGCTTTACAAATGTTAGCTCATTAAACCTCATTAACATCCAGGTGAAATCTTTCTTCTTGTTGATATATCTAACACGTGTTCTGTACATAAACTCATGGATTCATGCATAACTCTTCTAAAGGAAGTTTTACACTGAATTTTTTTGGACAAGCAAAAAACAAAACAAAACAACAACAAACTCCTTCACTGAAGTCTACAGAAAACCTCAGAAAACATTGTGAAACCTCAGAAAATAATCTTAGAATTTCTTTTAAAAAACACAGGAAGTTTTTTGCCTTTTGGATATTTTAACAGAGAAAGCCACAAGACTAACTGGAAGAAAGAGATAATTTTAAATCTAATAAAAATTGAGATCACTGTCTCAAATATATGTACAGTGATTGTAGTATTTGTGGCTTCTTTAATTGCCTATGCAATGACACTCTCTTCCATCAGTGGCTTTGGAAGCTTTTTGGCTTTTTTTTCCCAGCATTTTAATGTGACACATCAAATGTCGTAATATTGCTGTTTTTTTTTTTTTTTAACCTGAGTAACCCATCAAAAGCAATCAGAGGTCATAACTGGACCCGTACCATAGTCTATACTAAATACATGAGATATTGCATAATAATAACCCTATGGAGTTGCTTATTAACATACATACAGATATATGTTCTGTATATACATATATGTATATACAGATATATACATACAGATATATATATAGATATATAGATATAGATATAGATATATATACAGATAACATACATACAGATATATGTTTGTTTCTATTTTGAACAGAAAAGTCCTATGCAATGTTTTACCAGATTTATCTATGGCTGAAGCACACTGGTTTAAACTAAGAGTGTGCACAATGCATTTAAGAATGCTGAGAACTTAACTGAGAATGATAGCCATGCAGAGATTTAGCATTACATTTTAATGGAGAAAGATGTTAGCTAGTCTTACTTGTTCTGTTAATGACATATGGAGGGTCTAGTAACTTCAGTTGACTTTCATTAGCTAGTTTGCAAAGTAAACTATGTCTTCTATGTAGACTAAGTCTACATAGAAAAAAAAAAAGTAGACTAAAGTCTTCTATGTATATATATAGAGAGATATGTGTGTGTGTGTGTGTTCAATAAAATAATCTTATCCAAGAAGAAATTAAGAAAATGGAGAAAAGAACTGGTATTGATAAATGAGTCTTTGGAAGAATAATTTCTTATTTAAATACCACTTTAAAATATTTTAATGAAAAGGATAAAAAATGTGAACAGTTATAATTAGTCAACCAAAAACATCTTGAGCACTGAATGTAAAAGTTCACCGAGTGATTGAAATAAAATGTCAATTAAAACTGTGAGAGTAACTTCAAAGTGGTTTACATAGTCAAAATATTCCTAACTCTATGTACAGAGTGATGGGCTATAAATTATCTGTTCCCACTCAGGAGAAAAGATTGTGGAATCATCTCAAATAATTCTTTGAAATTAGCAGCCTATTGTTCATTGAGGTCCAGAGGGCCAACATAATAATTAGGAAACATTACAAAAACACCTAAGAACAAAATAGAAATCTTTATTTTGGCACTTTTGAAATACTTAACATTGTTCAATTACAAATGCTGCGGCAATTCTCTTGTAGACTTTCTCAGGTTGAGTCATAATGGCTAGCAAACAAAGATGAAGACATGAGGAATGTTCAAAAGTGTAAAAAGGCTCCCACAATACAGATGGACAAAATGGAGCAGGACTGTTTGATTTAGAGAAGAGATAACTAAACGGAGCTATGCTGTCATAAATAATTATTAATAATAGATAATTCATTAAAATAAGAAATTGCAAAGTATAATGTGAGTAAATAAAGAATATGTATTCACAAACTTTCATTTTTTCATAAAAACAGTGGAAGTTCACAAGTTGGATTTAAAGAAGCAAATCTACAGTTCAAATTTTACCTCTGAATGAATGTTTGATACAGAGGAAAATATTGAATATATACACTATAATGTAGACTGTGTAGAGGGTATAACATTATTAAAGATTGCTACCTACCTGGAAAAACCTAATACATACTGGCAGTCAGAGACATGCAAATCTGATGTGGCACAGGTAGTTCCGGTCACAAGCTTAAAAACAGAACCAGAAATCCAGGCCACCTTACTAACACCTGCCTGGGAGTGGAGACATTTGATATGATGTCAGTCTCACCATTTGGGAGCTAAAATGTTGATACTGTCTCCTTCATCACTTCAAAGATGAAAATATTAAGAAGTTGAAGCCACATGAGATGAGAATTTAGATTCTCCAAACAATAGATCCCAGGTGCAAGAGCCTACTGAACTACAAGGAATGCAACAGAGTCTTTCCTAACTCCAGATAAAATTGCAACCCACAATAGATCAGATAACTGTAGTCCTAGGACCCCTGGGATGCACAAAACGGTAAGGTCTACAAAGCAGGCTGTCAGCTTTACACTGTGGAGAAATAAAAAGCCTACCAACCTCCTAAACTGCTGATCAACCTATTCCCTGGTAACATTGACAATTTGGAAGCTACTGAAAAAGAAAACTGAAAAGGGTGCTCTTCAGTACGGCTACCATAACAAACAGGCAAACTGTATCAGCCTCCCTGTTATTTACTCAATCCCAACCCAACCACTTTCCCATTTCTGTCCAATGGCCACACTGGCAGCCAGGAAAGGACCCGCTGCCCTGCCATATACAGAAGGCTAAGAGAAAAGGAGAGGGGCATTGTCACTATCTTTACCAAATCTTCTAAATCCATGCTTTGGTTTCCAATGCTCAAATATAAGCTATAATAGTCTCATATGACCAATGTGTTAAAATCATAGGGGAAATACAGAGCTTATCTGAATACAAATATATTCAGTTACACCGCTTCAATGGTAAAATACCCTGTATAAATTAGCATTATTTTATATATAGACAGTCCAACACTACCAACTGCTATTGAAGCACTACTCAGCATAAGCCAATTACAGACAGATTTTCTTCTAATATTTAAAACTGTGAAATTTTATAGCTTTTAAAAACTAAGAACAGCTAAAAAGTTTAAGTCTGAAATCTTGACCTACTTTAAAAGTTAAAATTACTTGTAAACATTCTTCAGGTCTAAATATTTTCATCCTTAAAAAAAATCAGATATGTGTTTAAGTATTTGAAGAATATTTTGTGTCACTTACATGCTTTTAGATTTTAGACTATGGAATAAAACTGAACTTTTTGAATGATCACCAAGAGTAACGCAGGTTCAGAAATTATACTTTTGTATTTTCCTAATATGTTTGCATGTTTCCTTTAAAAGCTAATAACACTTTTAGTATTTTAGTGTTTCATTTAGATTTTTTTTTTTTTTTGTCTATATCTATATAGTGTGTTTCTTTCTGCATTCAGCTCACTATTATGGGAACTTCTGGCACCGTCTGAAGTGGATGCAAAAAATAAATCTTAAACAAGAAACAAAGAGATTAACCTTACTAATGTATAAACCTAAAACTATTGTGTTTTGATGTTTTTATCCAAAATGAATAATTGGAGACTATTTTCTCTTACCTCCTGTATGACCGCAGTCATAAAAAAATAACAGAGAAAACTTAATTATTTTGTGCAGTGATTGATTAATGGTAGGATGTATGTGAAGAGATAAAGATGAGTCCGGACAGAGACATTACATTTTATCAGCAAGAGTTTTATATGCAATGAAAAGTGATCAAAACTTGAGCATAAGCACTTAGTACCCTTTATACAGTAAGTGCATTAATGTAACCTTTGTGAGGCTTTGAAGGTTTGTTTGTTGTAATGATGACCGGTCCTGCAATCTCATACCAGAATTTTCTTATTAGAAATATTTCGTAGGGTTTTTATGTCTGCTTATTCTGTTTAACAAATGAAGCTGTGTAAAACTGTCTCTAACTCTTTCTTTGGTTTTAGTCTCTACTTTTTCATAAATAATTTTGCAACATATACTATATATTAATGGCAATACAGATCCAAGGAACTGAATACACAAAAACTAGTCACAGCAGTATTCAGCTTTTAGATATCTGGACCTTGGAACATGATCAGCTTTCTAATGGTAGACACACATAAAAATAAAAGCAATACAGATCTGAAACCAAAACCTCTGAACCCTCAACAGGGGTCCATCAGCATATTCATCAATTGCCTATAGCTATCTATAGGTAGGAAACAGGAAATGTTGAGGGCAGTGGTGACCTCAAAATCCTTATCTCACAGGAGTAACACAATGTTTGGGAATGATGCTCTCATCCACTCAGGATGTAATGGTCTTCTTATTAGAGCATTCACACAAGAATTGCAAGAACAAGGTTCAATATCTTCCTTTTTTAAAGGCATTCGAATATATAGATTCCCAGAGATTACGTTGCATAAGTAGCTGAAGGCTAATGTGAGGCTGGGAAATTCACTTTCCTTCCTTGGGAAACTGAGGCCCTATAGATTCAACAAAGCAGCTCCAAGTTGTGCTTCTTGCTCCCCAACCTGTTATATGCACAAGAAGGATGTGGAGCTCTTGGAACGGGTCCACTAAGATGATCAGAGGGCTGGAACACCTCTCCTATGAAGAAAGGTTGAGGGAACTGGGCTCGTTTAGCTTGGAGAAGAGAAGGCTCCGGCGAAACCTCATTGCGGCCTTCCAGTACTTGAAGGGAGCGTATAAACAGGAGGGGGAAATGCCTGTTTACACATGTTGATAGTGATAGGACAAGGGGGAATGGTTTCAAACTAAGACAGGGGAGATTTAGGTTGGATATTAGGAGGAAGTTTTTCACTCAGAGGGTGGTGAGGCACTGGAACAGGTTGCCCAGAGAGGTTGTGGATGCCCCATCTCTGGAGGCATTCAAGGCCAGGCTGGCTGTGGCGCTGGGCAGCCTGCTCTAGTAGTTGGCAACCCTGCCCAGAGCAGGGGGGTTGAAACTAGATGATCTTTAAGGTCCTTTTCAACCCAGGCCATTCTATGATTCTATGATTCTATGATTCTATGATTCTATGATTCTATGATTCTATGATTTGTGATGTCTAATTCATCAACAGTCTCTTGAGCCAGCACTTCTGTTTTATTTGCAGATATAGCTTTTAAATTGAAACTACTTGATGAGTCATCAGCTGTGGGGATAATAGATCAGACGTTTAATATTATCCTAATGAGTTTGTTTTTTTTTTTTTCTTCCCCTAAATATAGTATTGTTTTATATCTGACATTTCTGGCCTCTCATAAATGTAAGCCAGAAAATAACCTGAAGATATTGACCAGAGACCTGATCATCAGAGAACTCTTTTCACATCTTTTAAGGGTGGGGAATATCTATTTCCAGGTAAGTAACTTAAAACAATTAAAACAGAGAGCACAAGTAGACAATGATTTACAAGACAGTACTTTAAAGAATGTTTTTGCTCTTTTTTTTTTTTTTTTGATATATATTGAGCATACATTGAGAACAGCTCTGAGAAGGACTTGGGGGTGTTGATTGATGAGAAGCTCAACATAAGCTGGCAATGTGTACTTGCAGCCCAGAAAGCCAACCATATCATCGGCTGCACCAAAAGAAGCAGGACCAGCAGGTCAAGGGAGGTGATTCTCCCTGTCAACTCTGTTCTCGTGAGACCCCATCCAAGTACTGTGTTCAGCTCTGGCGCCCCCAGCATAAGAAGGACACGGACCTATTGTTAGTCCAGAGTTAGTCCAGAGGAGGGCCACAAAGATGATCAGAGGGCTGGAGCACTGCTCCTATGGAGAGAGGCTGAGAAAAAGTTGGGGTTCTTCAGCCTGGAGAAGGGAAGGCTCTGGGGAGACCTTATAGTGGCCTTCCATTATCTAAAGGGGGCCTACAGAAAAGCTGGGGAGGGACTCTGTCAGGGAGGGTAGCTATAGGACAACCTATCACTTTAAAGTTAAAAAAGCCATTACCTAGGTAATGGCTTTAAACTAAACAAGGGTAGATTTTGATTCGATATTTGGAAGAAATTCTTTACTCTGAGTCTGGTGAGGCACTGGAACAGGTTGTCCAGAGAAGCTGTGGATGCCCCATCCCTGGAAGTGTTCAAGGCCAGGTTGGATCAGGCTTTGAGCAGCCTGATCTAGTGGCAGGTGTCCCTGCTCATGGCAGAGGGTTTGGAACTGGGTGATCTTTAAGGTCCCTTCCAACTCTAAGCATTCTATGATTCTATGATATGGTGAATTATATCAGCCCCATGTTCTAGAGACAGAGCAAAAGGACCTGTAGTGTTTTGAAGCCAAGTTCTGATACTGTTGATCTACAAAACCATTCCCATGAAGTACAGTCTTATTCAGGTACTAGTCAAGCACCAAACCAGCTATAGATCATTAAAATTAGTAAGCTTTCTAGATCTAAGTCTGAAAGCAATGAAAGATGCTAATATAAGCAGATGTCCTGAATAAAAGCTTGCTCACTGTTAATTAGATCCCAGAAATACAAAGGGCTATACCGAGAAAGATTTGTCATCTCAGTAGAAAGCTGTAAGTCTGTTTATTTCCCACAGCCCATATTTGCCCATATTGGGCAGGCAGGATTTCTTCTTTTTAAGTTCTTTATTCAGAAAGTAAACAACTAAAATCTGAACCACATAATACACCACACTGTAATACAAACCTTGTATTAAAATCTAGAAGCACAGTGGTATTCTACTATCAAAACTAGAAAACTATCTAGTTCCTTGGGAAATAAGTAATATGATACTCAGGAACTAGAACACATCCAGAAGACCATATGTAGAGAAATATCTGAGGAATATTTCAAACATTCCTGTGGAAGGTTTACATCCTGAAAGCTAGCCTGAAAGGAATTCACATACTTTTGAAACAGCTAGCCACTAGTCAGGCAAATTCTGCAACACATAAAGTCAGGGAAATTAAACTATACATGCCACATTTTGCTGAGTATCTTTGAAAACAATGTGGGGTTTCTTAAATTTGAAAGGTATTCAGAGGAGAATTACAAAGTAAAAATTTGGAAATCTTAAAAACTGTCCTTTTCAAATGCTTAAAAATAACTTTATTGGGAGATAATGATTTGTCTTTAAAATTCATGTTAGTTTTTTTCCACTGTTCTCTCTCTCTCTCTCTCTCTCCCCCACACACAAAAGGTCTCTTTTTTGTGGTTTTATTAGAAAAGAAAAGACAAAAGTAATTTCTAGAGCTATGAGATCATTTTAATCCAACTTTCCAGACAATGAGAAATTACTCAGTTCCAAATCAGAGATGATATGGTGGCTTGCTTCAGGCACTACTACAAAGGGATCTCTCTCTACTTATCTTTCATTTAATAGATTGATGCAAAGAGTTAAGGCACTTTGAAGTGGAAAGAACTAAATAAAATAGAAGAGGCTCAAAGGTGTTCTTACAAACCAGTTATCATTAAAGACAATATTGATACCATGATTCTTTCAGTTTTCACTCAGCATTTTCTATTGAATTATATTAAATATGGCTATATTATACTTTGCCCTATACTACTAAAAACTTTCCTACTTCTTCAGTTGATCAGACTTGACTTGAAAAATCTTCTTAATAAAGGGAAACTTCCCTTTTCTGATTACTGTTCGCGCTACCATTAGGTTTTAAACTCAGCCCAAACAAAAGATACTGAAGTAGGAATCAAAGAAGGGAAAAGGATAAAAAGTTCAATAAATTTAGATTTTTAAGGGTATTTATGTTTCTAAAGATGCCTAGTATGCCCCTCAAAACAATTTGGCTGGTAAACTTTGACCAAATTCAACAGATATTTTCCAGTTTCAGGTTTTGTTCTGGAAATGCTAGCTGTGGTGAGCTGACCTTTGCTGCCAGCCAGACACCCACCCATCTGCTCGCTCAGTCTCCTTCCTCAACAGCACTAGAGGAGAAAATAAAATGAAAAGGCTCTTGAGCCAAGAAAAGACAGGAAGATCACTTACCAATTGCTGTCATAGGCAAAACAGATTCAACTTTGGGAATATTAATTTAATTTATTGCCTATTAAAAATAGAGTAAGATGGTGAGAAACAAAGACAAAAACTTAAATCCCCTTCTTCCCAGCCTCAGGTTCACTGCCTCATTCCCAGCTCCTCTACTTCTCTCCACAGCAGTGCAGGGGGATGGGGAATGGGAATTGCAGACAGTTCATAACAGTTCCTCTCTGCTGCTCTTTCCTGTTCACACCTTTCCTCTGCATGGGCTCTATCTGCTCTGGCAACATCTATCTACTCTGGCCTGTAGTATTCTACAGGCAGTGTGGATATATGCTCCAGCACCATGGAGCACCTCCTGCCCTCCTCTCCTCCTCTGAACTTGGTGTTCCTATAAGGGTATGAAGGAGAGTGTCTGCTCCTTTAAGGGTATCTGGTCAAGGACCTTTTCCAGTGCAACAAGGAATAATAAGAAAGGGAGGACATGATGGACAACTGACTAAAACCTGGTCAGTTGTACTAATTTGATCGGAAAGAGACAGATTGTGGGAATGCTGATTCAAGCAAGGTTATCCGAGTGAGAATTTCTGGATTGGGGTGATAAGTAAAGGGGAACAGTAAGCGAAATGCTCAGATGCAGACCTGACAAAACAAACATGGAGACAATGACATGGAACAAACCTCCCAGTCACACTAGTTGATGGTCTATCAAACTACAGGAGCCACTTCCAGGAAGATCAACCCGGACTTTGCAGCTGTTAAGATTGTGAAATTGGGCAGGGGTGTGTGTGTGTGGAAGCTGGACTGGGAGGGTGCACGAAAAGACAGCTCTGCAAACACATGGGAGGATGTGCAGAAGGAAGGGGGAGAAGGAACAAAGAAAGGGGATGGGTAGAAAAAGGTATAAAAGGGCTGGTTTTGTGTAAAATGGGGCTGGGCAGTATATTTGTCTGGCTGAGCCCTGCGCTGATCACCACAGTCTATCCTATCTTTGTATATATTCTCATTAAATCTTTTCTTAACTATCTCTCTGCATATTCACACTCTCTCTCTTGTGTGTATGTGTGCTGCAAGGACTATGTGCCAGCTACTGGTAAGACCTCTGTGTGTGGGGGTGAAGATTGGTGCCAGCTACTGGAGTCAGGGCAGGGGAGTGGGCACCTCTGGCCTGTGGTGCCAGCTGCTGGAGTGAGTGCAGGGGTCTCAGCACCAGTGACTGGTGTGACCTCCGTGTGTGTGAATGAAATTGGTGCCCACTGCTGGAGTCAGGCTAGGGGTGTCAGCCCTGCAGACAGTGGTGCCAGCTCCTGGAGTGAGTGGGGGTCCTATCATCAGCTACTGGAACAAGTGGGGTCTTCTACTCCGAGCCATGGGGCAGGAGCAGTGTTTGTTCCCAAACCAGCAACTGGGGGGGTCCAACATGAGTGAGGTAACTGCAGGGCTCCACAGCAGCAGCTGGAGTGGGGCCGTGGGTCACAGCCTGTGTGTCTGCTGCCTGCTTCTGGGAGGGGTGAGTGCTCGTGTCTTCCCCTAACCCCAAAAGCATGGAGTGTGCATGTGTATTTGCTAGCAAACTTTTAACTGGAACAGCTGGCAAGTAGCTGGGGCGTGGTATCAGTCAGGTGGAGAGTCCGTGTTGGTATGCCCAGGGTAACTGGAGACCACGGTGTGTATGAGGGATGAGTGTGTGAGTGTGTGTGTATGTGTGCAGAGAGCTTCAAGCTGGACCAGCCAGTGAGTAGGCAACCTGTGGAATGAGTAAGGGATGCAGGATGTGGGCAGGGGTGCTGGGCAGACAGATGGGCTGTCCTGGTGCTCAAAGGATCCACAAATGTGTGTGTGCTTGGAAATGTAGAGAGTGCTGTGTGTGTGCCTTCACTAGTGACCTTCTATCTGTACCAGCTGGAGAGGAGGAAGGGATTTCATGTCTGTATCTGGGTGTTACATGAGTCATCTGTTTAAATGCTGCTGAAGGTAGCCCTAGGGTGGGGCAGCATGTGTGAGCAGTTGTGTCCTGTCTCTCTCAGTGTGTGCTTGTGTGTCTCTGGGATATGTGCTCAGTGTTGCTACCTGTTGAACCTGCAAAGTGGAAAGCACTAGTCATGTACCCCAACCTGGACAGAGACCCTGGGTCCCAAGGCACCAGTCTGGGCAAGAGTGGTCCTGGGCCAGAGCAGCTGGAGGAGCTAGCCACATTCTTCACCTGACTTAACAGTTCCCTCTGCTGTTTCTCACTCCTTTTTGTCCCCTCTTTCTCTGCCTGTCTGACATGTTCTCACCTTTCTTAAATAGATTTTCCCAGAGGCGGCGCCATCTTGGCTGTTGGGCCCAGCTGAGCCATGCAGCAGGGTGGTTGGAGCCGGCTGGAACCAGCTGTGCCCAGTACTGGGCCGCCCTGGCCTCTCCTCACAGGGGCCTGTGCAGCCCCCTCTGCCAACACCATGACACACACACCCAGTACATCAACGTATTTAATCATCATATTCAGTCTTGAACAAGACAGGAATAAGAACATATCCTTATGTGGAGAAGGAGAGTTTCGTACAACTCCACCATCCTAGTTGAATTACTGTGTTATCTTACATCCTTCTTTCAGCATGTAAAGCAAAAATACATTAGGTTGTAAGTTGTATAATGCCAATGATTATATAATGCTGGTATGGACTTGTTTTATTTCAAAACTATTACTGTTTCAGATACGTATTTAATATGGAAAAAACCTACATTGAAGAGAAAGTAAAACAAAAATTCAAAGGGCTAGTTCGGAATTATAGTCAAATAGCGTAGTGATTTAACTCATGAATGCATAAATATATACACATATAGAAAATATTGTATATGTTCTTTGAAGTGCTCTCTCTGCCATTTTTTAAGCTCCACCATACATATTTCTCTACAGCGAGAATATACTGGATTTGAATTTTGGTTATAATCAATACGTTTATGACTTATTGTCATAATTTAAACACTTAACACATTTATGTATGCTGAAGATATTCTGGATATATACTCCTACATTTACACGCAAATATAAAAACCTAAATAGTTAACTAGATCACTTATAACCTCCATCCACTTGTCTCCACAGGTATTATACTTTTGTACTTTCTACTGTTCTTGCTGTAAATTACATTAAGAGAAAAAATAATATTTTGCCATGTTTCTTGTAATTTCTATTCTTTACTGGTATTGTTTCACCACAGAGAGTTAGATTATCCAAACCACCAAAGAAGTTTGAATTCTGCAGGTCTGTAAAAGTTTTACAGATTCCTATGAACTCAGTGGGTCATGAAAAATTTGGTGTCCTGCCTTCTTGACAAAGATTAACAAGAACAGAAGATGGTTTGGCATGAATCCATTTTGTGACAAAAATTGCCACAAGAATACAAAATAGCACAGTATTAATCCATTCTCATGAAAATGATGGTAATGATAATGAGAAATGGCATCAGCTAAATCCGTTTTCATTACTCTGTTATGATTGCAATCTTGTAGCTCTCAGATGTAGCACTCAGTGTGCTGAGTGAAGAGATCTATATTTTAACCACATTTTTAATGTCTTTGATGTGCAACTCCTGGCCATTCTACACCATTTCATTCTATACTTTGCATTCTTGTTTTAAAAAAGCATTCAGATCGGTTCCAGGTAGCTAAATTTGACAGTATATTAATTGGTCGTTGCTACACACATAGAAACAAAGCCATGGGGCTGTGAAGAAACTGCAATGCCTGACCTGATTAGTGAAAATGAGGACACCCTTCCCCCCATATCTGTGAAATACTTATGTAAAAATTCAGAAGTATAGTATAACACTGTAAGTACTCAGATCAAACTATCCCATAAGAAAAGAATATGTATTCCACTAAAATGAAATGTCTGAGGTTTTCGGGATTCCAAGTGGCTTAAGATACTCAAATTTTCAAACTCTGTAGTAACAATAGAATTTCTTTCACATTTAAAAGAAATGTGATACATATTAGAAGATCATTTTCTCACTCTCAAATCTTCCAGTTTTCTTCATATGGAATTATTTATTTATTTATTCTGACTAAGCATAACAAATATTTTATCATTATTTTGTCATTACTGTAATATTTTATTCTGGAGAATTCTGGAGAACAAGTCTACGAGGAGCGGCTGAGGGAGCTGGGGTTGTTTAGCCTGGAGAAGAGGAGGCTCAGGGATGACCTTATCACTCTCTACAGGTACCTTAAAGGAGGCTGTAGTGAGGTGGGGATTGGTCTCTTCTCCCACACGCCAGGTGATAGGACAAGGGGGAATGGGCTAAAGTTGTGCCAGGGGAGGTTTAGGTTGGATATTAGGAAAAACTTCTTTACTGGAAGGGTTGTGAGGCATTGGAGCAGGCTGCCCAGGGAGGTGGTTGAGTCACCATCCCTGGAGGTATTCAAAAGATGTTTAAATGTAGAGTTTAGTGATATGGTTTAGTGGAGGACTTATTAGTGTTAGGTCATAGGTTGGATTAGGTGATCTTGGAGGTCTTTTTCCAACCTAAATGATTCTGTGATTCTGTGATTCTGTGATTTAACTTTGCTTCATGTGGGTTACGAAGAAACAAGTCAATATTCAATATCAACCTTGCGAAAAATAATGTTACTGTTAAAATTTTGTGTTATCATGTAGCTTTTAAAAATATATGTGGCTTAATATCCAGAAAGATCGCTCAAAAGAAATCTCCAAAGAATCACATCCTTATTTTAACTATACCACATATTAACTCTATTTTTTCACTACTTAGGTTCATACACTGATATTGCTTAGGCTATATATAACAAAAAAGTCAATTTGTAAGTATGCCCTACTGTTTAATCTGCCTATAACTGAAATATTTTCAGCTCTACACTTCCATGGTTGCATTTTTGCAAAGCTTAAACAATTCCCTGCGATTTGATTTCCTGAGCACCACAGAACCTGATGTACCATGAATAGGATTAACCATGCTCCATAAATACAGCTCAGTGTTTCAACAGGAAAAAGCTGAGTAGCTTAGCAGATACACAGCTAATTGGAGTATTCCAGTAGGAACTTCCGTATTCCTGTCCTTGGCTTTTTGCATTGGTTTCCTTTGTGTCCATGATCTATAAGAATTCCCCTTCTGCCTACCATCGTAATAGTGTTACTGCAGGACAATGTCTGCAAATGATAAATCCAGGATTTTCAAATTCTTTCTCTGACATGGGTTAAATAGAGGGGACAAAGTGTCTGACTGTCAAATTACCTCAAAAAATAAAAATCCTCTTTGTGATTATGGCTCAATTATGATAAATGCCATCCAAACACGTGGTAGAGACCTACAATACCCTCTTTGCACAGTTTCCAGCATCACGTCAAGAAATTTGGTGAGGAAAAGTGCTTGATAAAGTGGTAACAAGGACTACCTGCCATGCTAGTGTATTGCAAGCTTTCCTGAGACTGGGGGACACAAAGATGAGGCCCAGATGTAAAGCAGCCTGGACATCTACAGCGGCTGGTCAGCAGTTTCTTTCTGTCTGTCCTCCTCACTGCAAACTGACTAACATAAAAATCAACTAACATAAAAAACGGAACATTACAAATCAGACAAAGAGCCATGTGGAATGTTTTTCATCATACATTAAGCTCATAAAAATGCACACAACACCTTGAAGCTTTAGAATAAAATTTCCTCCAGGAAAAAGATACTTACCTGGGCAGTTGCAGTCTGGATCCATAAGCTCTTCTTAACCTCAGTTTCCCTTTTTATTAAAAACACTGTATGCAAGTTATATTCTTAAAAGTTAACAACACTATGATTTATTCCATTATGTGTGTTTTCATGTGTCTGAATATATATTTTTTTTCTTTATGATCATTTCTGAGAGTTATAGATAAACATATCACTTAGATTTTTTATTTTTATTTTTTTAACGGGTCTGATTGCTGTTTGCCTTCTTCAGTTGGAAGCAGTGGTACATTTGCATCAAAACAATATATGGAAAAGCAAGAGAAACACAACTCAACCGATTTCACATCATTTACTGGACATACAATTCTTCAGGGTTCTCATGACAAAGAATTTAATGAGGGTAAAGCCTAGCTCTTTAATTTACTAATTTACAAAATATATAATGAGTAAAAAAAATTAGAAGGCTTAACATTGATCAATTTTGAATTAATCTCATAGTCTTGCCTTGTTTCATATGTCTTATCCTACAACACTAAATATGCCTTTGGTCCTGGTATCCTGAAAACATTCAGAACTGACCCAGTATCTTCAAAGCAGCGTCACTGTTACTCTTCTTTTTTGCCCACTACAGTTTTGAAGCTTTAAAGTAAAAGAAAGCAGATAAAGTATATTGATTCAGAATTGTATTAAGCAACACCTCTGTTCAATGCTTTATATCATCTGAGCAATTACCTATTTTTTAAAAGAAAGTTGTTCCATCTCCACTAGAAAATTAGTTTACACATTCAATTGCAATGACTGTAACAGGCAAGACTATAAAATTCTACCTAGAAAAGCCCATTTCAAACTTTTATTCAAACAGACCATTGAATATTAGCTAAGTTGGCTTTTGTCTCTCTTTTCGTACCCATGGAGTCTTTGTGCCATGTCTAGCTATCCATCTGTTTAATGATGTCAGGATGCTGCCTCATAGGATCTAGCAGATACAATTCTCCTAATGAACAAAACGATCTCTCCAGGCAGTGACATCAGACACTGTCTTCAAGGTGATCCAGGCTCTTACAAAGAGTTGGTGTTATAAAATTACATATATAGTTTCTTGAAAGTCATATCTAGGGCAGTTTTTGAAGAGAGCTGTTCCAGTGTA
The DNA here is from genome assembly GCA_013399115.1 of Anseranas semipalmata. NCBI lineage: Eukaryota > Metazoa > Chordata > Aves > Anseriformes > Anseranatidae > Anseranas > Anseranas semipalmata. Next base: position 48,278 of record VXAA01005295.1, read on the forward strand.
GACAGCAGGGAATCACAGCACTCAAATCTCAGCATAGTTAAAATAGAACTACTTGAAGTGAGCAAAAGCTGAATGGTCTGGACCATCTGAAAATTGGTCCTGAACACCCAGATGTCTGACTGAACTTCTTTGTGTAGGTTCAATGATATTTCTAAGGACAGATGTTATATTAAGTTGTAGTGCCCTTCACAAGGTTGCTGTGTCAACTACTTGACAAAGTACCATTTTTCTACTCTCACTGTGCCTTTTAACACTTAGCTGGTAGCCAGGAGACACAAGGCTCCTAGCTAAAGAATTCACCAAGAAACACACAGGCTTGCTGTGACGATATGATTGGAAGAGCAAATTAAAAATAGCTAAGTAACCAAGCAGGAGATGGACTGAGTTCTGATACTTCCAAAGACAAAAAAAAAAAAAAC
>VXAA01005295.1:48752-82637 GCA_013399115.1 Anseranas semipalmata
AAAAAACCTGCAGATGAGATTAACCCTAGCTCAGGAGCACAAACTCTCTTAATCCTAGCGAAATAGTATTCTAGGGAAATCTTAGGGAAATAGTATTCTGTATAGAATACGAAAAGCAAGAAACTATGTTTCACTCAAATGGAATTGCAGAGTATACTAATTACCTCTCACAGCACTGTTTCTTCCTTAGTAGATATCCAAAAATAATTTCTATATCAGACATTTCTTTTGGCAATTTGGGGAGCAAATTTGTCTGTATGTGTGTGTTTGTGATTAATGCTTTCTGATGTAATGAGTTCTTTGCATTGTTTTCTTGTAGTCTGGTTGTCAGCATTTTCTTACATCACCTGTTTTTCTGTTAGGAAGACAGGAGATGCTAGTCTTTTGTCTGACTATAAATTAGACTGAATAAGCTTTGTCTCAGTGGAACAATGGAGTACATACAACATGTGTAAAACCAGTGATCTGCAGGAAGGAGAAAGGAGCAGTTCTGTGTTTGCATGAAAAATCTGTGTAAAGGCACATATCAAAAATACAAGAACAGAAGAAAAAGGACATGCTGCTTTTTGAGAGAAAGCAATACTTTCCATTGTCACACTTGCTGAAACTGATGGAAATTGGTCAGAGGGGTAAAAAAAAGAAGAGAGAGAGAGAGAGATTACTGAAAGACAAGACAAATAGTTGCGTTTCTGTTCACCTGAAATTCTGAAATAGCGTAACTACTTCTGGATGCCAAGGAAACTGTTGATAGTATATTCCATAGTATCAAGAAGAGTGGCAAAGCATGCATTTTTGCTACAGCACAATTTGGGCAATTCCTTTAACTTGGAGATACAGATTATGGTTTCAGAGACTAGCTGCCACAGGAAAAAAAACTATGCTTTGTGTTTGTTTGTGTTCCAACTATGGAAAAGATTGTTTTCATAAAAATGGTAGGCTAATGATGTCCAGTTCCACTGGTAATGATACCGCAGAGACTGCTAGTTCCTCTCTGCCCTGGTTTTCATTATTAAATTGAGCTACAGTAGTGTTAGAAACAAAACAGACCTGATGATGAAAAGCAGCATTGTTTTGCAGCTTCTAGTGCAATGCTAAAGTAGTCCTTGTGTAAGAATGTTTTGCCATCCTGCTGATGAGCTGGATCTAAACAACCAGTTTACACCTTGAGATCAAGTACTACAGTCCTTAGAGGGCCATAAGCAGACATATCCTCTTTGAAGCTCATAAAAAGATGTACACAACAATGGAAAGCAGATTTCATAAAAGTAAGGAGCCATAAAATGAAGACAACACCAAGTGGCATTATGTAGGAGTAGCACTAACAACTCTTTGGTAAATTTGCACCTGATATGGGAATGGATAGCCATTGACATATTTTATCAGCTTTCATGTCAGCATGAGATGTCATCATTAACATACCATATAAATATGCAATTAAGACATAGTGTAAAAATGACTTTCTATACAAAAGAAAATCCAATAAAAGATAAATATGCAATTCTGTGTCCTGCCTTGATTACGTGATTTCAGGATTTGTTTGTGTCTTTGTTTTTAATAAGATGCATTTTGTGTGCAATTGTTGTATCACACTGTGTCTGACTTAATGTGTGAGGCACTTCAGTATAGCATGATTGTTTTGTTACTTCAGGCAGCCCTCCAGCTGTGGACCAGCACTTGGTCAAACTGATTTGTTCTTGGCAGGAAGCTAAGAACACTAACACTTCCAATTGTACGTTATGACTTTTGGGGGCTGTGGTGGGAAACAGTCAGCCAAAAATGTTATCTCAATCCTTTCAACAGTGTACACTTTGGTCTGCTAATCAGTCACAATCTCTGCTCGTAGAAAGGGTGGGATTAATGGCAATGTTAAAGTCTTCGAAAAATGCTGTTAAGTTTACAGCAGTTTGGTAGTCTGTTAGACTGCCTAAATACCCCAGTCAATTATGTACTGATTCTCATCCTTATGACAATGATTGTAATGAGAGAAGGAAGTTGTACAATATGAGTCTTTTCTTGTGACAAAGATTATTGAAAGGATTTGTCAGGGTACAAAATTAAGCCCACTCTCTTAATAATCTTGAAATTGTCATCTGCTGTCCTCTTCAAATGCCATAAGGGAGATGGCTGCTTGGACATTGTCTGTCACAAAAATAGAAGGCAGATCTGTGTGCTTCCTTCAACACAGTGAATCATCATGCAGAGATTGTATTGTAAGTGATAAAGGCTGCTATTTATGCAAATTAATTAACAGGCAAGAAATCAAGTCTTTTAATTTAGCTAAACAAGACAGGGAGTAGGGATGAAAAGCAGAGCTTGGCCAAATTGACATGTTTGGCAAAATTCCTCTACTTTCATGTTGAGATGAAAATGATTTGTTTAATAGTATCAAAAGGGTAGATACTCAGTCCATCCTGCCAGCCTCATTTTTTACAATGTTTTGCTTTTTCCAGTATGTTGCTGTTTTTCACCTTCTCTGATATGTTGTTAAGGCTACCTGTACTATATAACACAGTAAGGCTGAAAATCATTTTTGTTTTAATTAGGTGTTCTGGCAATTAGGGTAATAAATGAAAATATTTCCTGGAAAACGAGAAAAAGAAAGGATATATTAAATGATTCAACTGACTAACATTATCTGAATAACATACCACAGTCTTTTGTCAGCCTGGAAGATAAAAGTACTGCAATTTAGAGAAATTAATTGGCATATCAAATGCCCTTTATGTTGTAGTCACAGGCTTTTAGGCTGTGTAATATTCATCAGTGAGCATTAATGTTAACTAGTTTAGTCATTGCTATACTGACTAGGATCCATTAACACAATGGGCTAAATTTACAAAACTTGCTGGCTGTGGATCACAACTGAGTTAGCCTCACATTGACTTGAAATAAAGCAATTCAAATGCAGAGCTGAACAAGAGCATCACAAAATACAACATTATTTATATGGTCATTCAAGTATTGGTTCCAAAATGGAGCCTGAAAATCCTTTTTGTCTTGTTTAGATAAAACACATATCCTAGACTAAGGAAAGCTGGATTAATTCTCCATTACATTATAACCTTCGTGTAAGCAACATGTAGGTTTTTCATCTTCACATACAGCTACTGTTTTTTGAATACAGTTCATAATACTTTAGCTAAAATAATCTGAAAATATATTCAAGACAGTGAGATGTGATGTTACACATGATACAAGAGGATATAACATTTAAGAACACAGTAAGAAAGTTTTATTGTATTTTGCTTACTTTAAGACTATTCAACACAAATGAAGCATGATAAACACCTCAGTGTTTGATGGTCTGATTCCAGAAGCATCAGTTGTGTCTTAGGCAAAAAAGTAATATTATTGCCAATTTCAAAAACAAGAGAACAATTCAAGGCTGTGACAAGGTCATAACGTCCTAGCACTTTCCCCCCTTCAGTTATAAATCACCATTTAATTTTCACTACGCAGATCCAGCCTGTATGGATGCAAAATCTGATGATGAATGAAAATAAATTATTTCCTAGATGACAAGTGGGAAAAATATGGATGCATTGTAACAGAAGGTGATTCATCCATGTAGTTGTACAATGATAAGGACATACACTTTTTAATGATGAGATGTCCTAAAGGTGTCTTTCTTACATTTACATGAGTATAAATAACTACTCTACTTTCAGTAATGCATCATTTATCTGTAGAAGAACAAGCATGTACTGTAAAACAGCAGGGACAGAAGAGAATTTCTAATCAATAACATTGCATTTGAGCTACTGTTGTATGATTTGCGGAATGTCAGGAAAATGTCCAATTTGGCATTTACGTAAAGTGAACATAGGGTAGCACTGCTCACCACCGAGTAAAAGCTAATGAGAAAAGCAGTCTCTTCCATGAAGAGCTGCCTTTGCAGCTTAACCCACCACCCACAGACAACAAATAAAGTGGGATTAGTCTGATAAATATAGAGGGCAATATAGAAGGTAAAGCCTTATGCAAAGAAGAAGGCTAAGCCTTATGCATCCTTACTCAAAGATGAGGGACATGGCTTTTAGAAGAAATATTTTGCTTGGATTTTTTTTTTTTTCTTAGAATTTGCAAAGATTTGGAAGCACCTGGCTCATACAGCTTTCATAACCTTTCCCAAGGATGCTGCATAGCTTAGAACATAACTGAATGGCAAAGAATAAGACACCAAAAGAGGGAATTTACAGAGGTGTTGCAATATATAAGGTGTAATACACTCTTCCTAGTTTTTGTTTCTTACAGTTTCCTGAAACCTTTATCCCTATGGACAAAGCTGCAGCAAATATGGGGTGATTGTGCTGTACTAAATAAAGGCAAATATGTCTGACTTCTGCTGCCTGTAGCTGTCACCAATCACAAGTTCATAGCAGTGGAGTGAATGGGCTCAAGAAGAGGGGAAGCAGTGGAACAACTAATAGGCTCCAGAATGTCTCCCAGCAGCTCTGAAAATGGAATTTCACAAAAAATGGAAGATAGATTAATTAGGAGTATGTGCTACTCAGTAAAAAGACTGCTCAGCTCTTGATTTTGGTATTCAAAACACTTTACTTCAAACATACAGTAATACATAAAGAAGTGGGAAAGTACAGGGCTAAATCTATTGCTGAAAGAGGAGCTGTGCTAGACAATGGTTTTGTTTGGATCCAGAATGCATTTAAGTGAATATCCTGATTGCCCCCTCTTACTGTGCTTCAGATCACATCACATAGCACATTAACAGGATTCCTTTCAAATGAAATTAAATGAGAATATGCACTCCTGATGCGTAACTAATATATCCAACCCCTAATAGTCCCCAGGTAGAGACCAGAAAAAGTTACATTGCATTGAAAAAGTTACATGCTTGAATTCTATCACATGCATTTATGTTTAACAACCACTCAATGATTTTTGTGATTCTCTTCAGCTCCCTTTCCAATTTTCAACGTAAATGATGTTATATCACTGGTCTCACCACAAGCATTTGTAGGAGCACAATCACTCTTCTAATCTGTATTCTTTATTTAACTGGTAATTATGGAGTTGCTTTTATTTAAATTCAACATTGGAAAGGATTTTTGGAATAAACATACATGCTTTCAAAGCTCTGTCTTTGGAAATTTCCCAGTTTTTATATGACATTTATATGATTTCAAAACATCCGTGTATTTTGACATATCATAAAATACAATCAAAATAACTCTCAAAGTTAAGACTATGTGAAAAAACTATCGGGAAATATATAATATTTTGATAATAGTAACAATGATGTCGTATTTATATATATGTTCATTATTTTATGGCAAGAGAATTTTGCACATCATAGACATAAACATCAACACTTATTTCAATGACAGTCTGCAAAAATAAAATTACGTAGAGATGTAACTACCTCACAAACATTGTATTAATGAATATTTACAATTCCCTGGCAAGATGTGTAGTTAAATAGGACTGGAGGAGCATTACGTTTTTGGTGCAATAACTTAACGTTAAGCATAGAAGCAGAGGAGAAATCAGTTTGAATAGATTAAAAGAAAATAATACACCAGCCATTTAGTTAGTTTTCTTCATTGAAATAAAAAGAAATAAAACTTTTTTTTTTTTTTTTCCCCAAGACAAACCCCAAATTGTGCTCATCTTAGGACTGAATATGTCATTCTACTTCATCAGATGCAAGGTATATGTTATTTCACCAAATTAGCATTTAGGAAGAAAAGTAACTTTTTAGCCTAAGTAGCTTGGGTATTTTCTACATGTTCTGCACCCCTGTAAAATTCCTTAAATACTAGGATTTTAGCTATTCTTAGTATCTCATTGAAGCTAACTTGAACTGTATAAAATACATAAGGATTCAGTGAGCAAGCAGAGGAAAGAATACATAAATTGCAAACCCTCCCCAAGCAAGTGCAAAAGTTGCTTTAAACCTTGTGAGAAGCAGGAGACTTCCATGGAAATGCATGGTAATCCCTTGACTACAAAAGAAGAAAAACAGCTCCACAGTTTCAAAATGACTACCTACCCTGGAAGAACCTAATATCTTTTCTTTCTTTTGTTCCATTAAAATTTTTCAGGCACCTTAAATTCCCTTTTCCTTTGAAGGGTGAGCTGTGTAACTCTCATTTCCCACCTAATTTTTTTTTTTTTTTTTTTCATGGAACAGTTCTTTGTGCACCCACTGAAGAAGGGAAAGATTTCTGTGTAGCTCATTCCTTTGCCTAGGAAATGTAAATGCATATACCCCACCAATGACCTATGACTATATGCTATTAGCCATGCAAGAAGCATCCACTCAATCTGTGAAGAAAACAGTGTTCAAGAATTATAGATCCTTTAAGATAGAACCTGAACAATGTCTGTAAGCATCTAACAATAAAAAGAGGCCATAGGGAGTCTACCCTGCAAGCACTTGCTATATGTGCAGCTTTACTGATGTAGTATTGATGTGTAAAAAAAAAAAAAAAAAAAAAAAAGTTATTGTCTTCCAAGAGAAGATGTCAAAAGGAACACCCTGTTGGGGAGTCATTAAAAATTAGAAAAGCATGTAAAAGACTGGGGGTTCAGAGGGAACCTACAGATACAACAGCAGCTTGACAGTCTGCTTGAAGTTTCCGAAGATATTTTACAGCCTGCATCAATGAATATCATTTATGGAAAAAATGAATCTTTGTCCCTTTTGATTTCATAAATAATTATTATGATTTATAATTGCTGCAATAATTGGACTGATCTAGAATGTCAATTATCAAGATATATTTGTAGCTAATAACAGCTTCTTCATGATGTACCTTGGAAATCTTTATTAACCTTAAATATCTTTCACATTTTAGTATGAAATTCACATTGAATACATTTTAAGATCAAGGTGACTTTTACTACAACTCTTGTTTGAGGCATGCTTTGCAATACGAACATGGTCATCAGCACTTTGAGCGACAGATTATGATCTAATCTTGCATTTCATTTGCACGGGCTGTTTTTCAGTAGATTTTACATCGTTCATCTGTCCATTTGATTTGTTAACTTTATAAAAAGTTGATTTTTTAGAAAAATGACTAAAGGCTTGCAAATTAGTATAGAAAATGATGTTATTTTATATTTTACTTCATCATAGATCTTTTCCAGAGAAATGGTTTTGATTGCTGGAATCAATGAGATTATTTTTCTTTCTCTATTAACTCTGTACAGCTAAATGAGCCTTAGGAATTTTGGGCTCAGATATAGCTAATTTGACTGGCACAAGAGAAAGTATACTAGACTGACAGAATGGGGAGATAGTAATGGTAACAAAATACATCATTATAGACATGAAATCATCATGTTGCTGCATCTACCACAGTCAGTTCCTGTCAGCATGTTCACTCTGTAATAAATCGTATTTTCTCATAAATCTATCTTCACCAAATGCTTATGAAAAAATACATATATTCAAGAAGCCTCAAATCAAGAAGTATAACACCAGAAACAAAATCAACTCTCCCAAATGGTTTTGGGAGCACATATTGTCTAAGTTTATGCTTGCAAAATATCATATTACCTATTTTTTAGCATTCATTGCATAACATTGTTCACAGCATGGGGAGGGTTCTATTTAAAATATGTATCTATATTAAAGCCTAAATATTTTCTCTCTGCTTATGTTATAATTCACTACTTGGGAATGAGTATAAAGAATGAGAAATCTCTGGAGGAAAACATGAATGAACCTGTGTGCAAATCTCCACATGTTTTCTGTAATATAAGTCTATAAGAGAAGTAAAAAAATTATCATGAATTTGGCAGACGAGCTTATGATTTGTTAGAATTTGATTACATAATTTGTAAATGGATTTCTTGTCTATAATCTAGAGAAAAAAATATTAAATAGTTAGCATGAGATATAGATAAACTCCCATTTTTTAATTTCTCTAGGCCAAGCATTTTACTAATGACTAAATAATTCTGCCTACATTTACCCTTGAATACTCAGCTGTGTTCCCATGAGCAGAAACACTTTTTTTTGAACAGGATAAGTTGCTTTGTGTTTACAGTAAGGTGATCCAAGATCTGGTAGGCACTTATACGCTCCATACAGTTCCAAAATATCTCAAAATGTTATTATCATAACATCAATAACATTATTGAAACATCCCTGGCACAGTAGAAAAGTATCAATTCCATTCTGAAGAAGGGAAATTTTATTTAAAATCAAAGGTAGATTAAGAAACTTGCTGAATATCATTAAAAACACAGCTCAAGTTCTACAGCTGGTTCTGCTTCCACTGGTGGGTCCAGAGCGCTGTCCTGCACTGTGTGGATGTACAGGTGTCTTTGTGGGCTTGAGGTTCTTGGCCTTGTGTGCCATTTGTGTGGTCAACATGTCCGAGATCTCTGTTTTTTTGTTTGTTTGTTTGTTTTGATTCTCTAATGCTCTCTCCTGTTACCATCCTCAAAAGGAATGTGCCAAAGTTCCAAGTGTAGGTTTTTTTCCTTTCCACTTTCATCCTCAGATCAGTTCAATGCTACTACTGGCATCATAATGGATAGTCGAGGGTCTGCCTATTTCCTACACCCTTTCTTGCTGGAAATTGTGCTAAGAAGTAGGCACCTCAAATGCACAAACCCCTCAGGTGGGTTTATTTAACTCCTCTTCACAGATGTGTAATACAAAGTAACATTTTTGTTGTGCAGCGCCATGTATAAAGGTGTATTTGTCTTCCTATATTTAAAACATTTCAAATATGTCATATTAAAATAATATTCTATCTTTATGACATATTTTCAGTAAATATTTACATGCCTTTCACATGAATATGCTCTCTCTAGTAGCACACTGTTCTTTACCAAAGGCCAGCTACCGCTGATATTTCTTGGAAAAGGCCCTTAGACAATGACTGTATGTTCTGGTTACTTCAGAAAAGAGGTTTAACCCTTAATTATATGAACATTGTTTTTTTTTAATGAAATTGCTTACAGACTTCTTACTAATCAGCAGAATTAATGAGCAAATTAAAATGAAATAAGATATTCTATTTATGAGTTAAATAACTTTCATAGTTATTTAAAAATTAGTATTACACATAATGATATGATTTTAATGAAAAACAATTAAATTTATCTAGAAGTCATCACTGTAGGTGCCTGACAAAAGGGCAAAAATGCAGATTCTGTGAAAGCTCTTGATACTTGCTCTTCCTCTTAGCGATGTCCTGTCTCATTAATAAAATGTCAAAACAACCTCATAAATATATTATCAAAAATGCTTATATCAAAACGTTACTTTATTTCTTCCAATTTTCAGAAGCATAAAGGCACAATCTCTTGATTTAATTTAAGTAATAAAGCCACAATCACAACTGTTTTATTTAACCTATATCATAACTTTTCTGATTAACATAAAGAAATTTTGTAACAGTACTTCAGGCTTATTTATGAAGGTGTTTTTAAGTGTGTCAACTACACTTTGTGTAGATATTGATCCAAATAAATGGATACTGTATCTAAGTCAAATTCCTTAAAAACTTAATCCATGTTATCAATAGCAATAAGAAAATAAGATCATAAAAAATATGAGGAAGAATAGATGATTACTAAAATGAAACAAAGAACTCTGCTGATCTGTGAGCTCTCCATGCTAACTGCGTGGGCTTTCCACTGGCTTTAAGAAAAATTGACTTTTTAGAAAAAAAAAAAAACTGATTTTGGAAGACAGTTTCTTTGTTTTTAGTGACCAGAGAAAAGCTTTTATTCAGAACATGTTAATGAGTACAAAAAATAGGTCTTTAAATCCCATTTAGAAGCATTTTGCAGTTTTTCTGTATGAAATCATATGTCAGTTCTGGTTACTGTTTATAATTATTATCATATATTTTGAGTCAAATGCAATTGTCCATTTTGTGAACAATAACTCCTAAACATGGTATGCTCTACAGTACTTGTTTGCTGCTTGTTATTGTCAGCCTGGAGAGAGATAACAGTGTGAAAACAGTAGCATTGGAGCTAACTTTAAACACCTTGGGAATATGTTCATCCTGTCAAATTTATAACCAAATGAAAGTAAAGCTTTTCAAGATCTGCTGTCTTAAATAAGAACTAAAAGCCTTGTAACCTCTCATGCTTTACAGAGTAAACTCATAAGTGCGTGTGTAGGCCTACATATAGCCCAGACTTTATCTTTCTAATCTGGTGGTGAATGCAGCAGGCCACCATCTGGTGTGCGTGTACATCAACAACTAAAATACAGCTCTATAATTCAATAATCACAAACTTTAACTGCTACTTACCACTTCTTTCCAGATACAGAAGATCTCAGACTTAGCCTGTCAAAAACCGTAGAAGAACAGCACAAGATTAACTGTTTTTGTTCCAGATTTCAGATGTAGACAGTGGAGCAGGGAGAGCTCTTCTGTTGCTACGGAAACCTGACGCTGAGGATTTAGTGACAGCATCAGATGGTATTGTACTGGAGATTGTCTGCTTGAGGGACTAGACAGCAATCCAGCTGATAAGGAGAAAGAATGAATACCAAATGTTTCCAATTAGCTTTACTAGTAGAATCCTTTCATTGTTTCAAATATATTAATTTGATAATATAATAACCAAGAAGTTATATTAATGTTAGAAAAATATATACAAGTGAAACATAATCTGTCTGGAAGCTGTCTAGGCAGGTAACTAATCTTCCTAAAACCTTTACTTGATGTTTAAAGATAATAAAATTAATACTGCATTTCACATTTTAGTTTGAGGAAGATATATTTTGCTTCTCAAAATCTTTGTCATTAAACTGACAGCTTATGAAAATGAAGATTTTTTAAGTTCTTGTGTTTAAGTTCATTAATTATTGTTAGAAAGGGATTCAAAGTTGAAAAATTTCCAATATATTTTGGATTTTAAAGTCCTGGAACTAATCAAATTCAGGGATTTATTTCATAATCAGTTATTTAGATTTGTAAATATTTTTATTTTGTGATATGAAATTTGAAATACTATTATATTTAAAAAACAGTATTTCTGAACACAGCCAGCATAAGGGAAAAGCATCACCTGTCAGGACATAGGTTGATACATGTCTTTGGCAGTTTAAAATTTTCTCTAATAAAGTCTTTTTGCACTTCACCAATCCTTCAGAGTTTCATTTCCTTCTACTTGATTAACTGATCAGTATCAGACGAGTCAATATCTCAACGGTATTGTCTGAAAACAAACAAACAAAAATGATTCAAATATCAAAAATGTCTTATTTTTGTTAGTATATCTGAGCTCCAGAATATAAGTAAATTGGGAAGATTATATAAATACACTGAAATCATACTTTGTATCTGATTGAGGGTCTTTCATTCCAAGGTATTTTACAAATGTATATATATATTTTCCAAAACTGCTGCGTAATTCTGGAAAGATTGTTTACTGTATTCATGAAAGTAACTCCTTTATTTCATGAATAAAGCTACTGCAACTTTACTCTCCAAACAGAGCAGAAAGGACAGCCATTTCAAAGGTCTAAACCAAACATCACACAGGAGTAATTGATTTATCTGCCTTTGAAGGTTAAAGATTGATTCAGTCATACTGGGATTTAAGTCTGTGTCTCCAGGATAATAAGGTGTTTTAAACCTGAAGATAACACCATCAATGAATCTCACCATTGCCATCAAAGGGAATTTCTGATTATGTCAATGGTAGGTCCAAGGAATAGCTCTACCGACTGTCCTTAATGAAAAAAAAAAATTATTTGCTCTTTTGGTCTTAAATAATACTGGAAAAAATGTTTACTGTTGATCCTTAGTCAAATTAAAACTTACTGAAAAAATGGTTCAAGTTGAGCCAATTTTTTTTCCTGCTAATTTTTGAGTAAGTTAGGAGGTTCAAATAAGGTTAGGAGGAGATAAAGATTGTTGCCTTCAACAATCAAAAAATCAACAATATTAATATAAATCAATACATAATATAATAATACATAATATATTAATATAATATTCTGATCTGTATCCATTACATAATTATTATTATATTTCATTATTATTTTATAATATAACCTATATTAATATACAATATATCTGTTATATATTAATTAATATAAATGTGGGGTCAATATAAGTAATCCTCAATTAAACACTTGGATCCCTTTTTTTAATCAAACCTTTCAAAAATATCTTTAGAAAAATTTAGATTTACTTTTAATGAAGAATATTTTGAATAGAAAAGTTAAGAACTTCTTTATCAACTGTCAAAATAACGTTAAACATTTCAAAAATTTTATTTTATTTTTTTTTAAATCCCCATATTTTAGCCCAAGCTGCTCACCAGTGTCAATCTGAATTTTTTAGTTAGACAAAGTTTCTGTCATCCCATTTTCACTTCTCCCTAACTCCTTGTTGGGCAAATATAATACTTGTCAAAAACAATGAAAAATCACATAGTATGTGTTGTGCAATAGCCTCAAAAACCTTGCAGAAGGAGGCAATTCCTGAATGTACCACTACAGAATATAATACAGAAAAGAATATACAGTATTTGAACAGAAAGCTTGCACCTTCACCTTTTTAACAAATGGTGACGTTAGAAAGGAGAAAATCCTTGAAGAGGCTCCAACAGTGAATTTTAGGGAAATAAAAGGGAAAATTATTCTGTAGTTCTTTGAATTAGAGGAAAAAAATAATAGAAACTACCCAGCAAAACAAATGACAGAATTTTGCACAACAGTAACTAAAATTATGTTAAAATCTAAAGAAAATAATTTTAGAGTCATTTCATCAAAACTACAAATATTTTTTGAAATACTTTTCAGTCTATCTTGTAAAAATCGCAACTCACATAAAGGTTGAAGATACGTTAGGCAAATTTTCTCTTTGAATCATTGTGAGCTACAGTATCCTTTTTTTTTTTTTTTTTTTGTCTTTTTTTTCCCCCGGATATTCAGAAAGCATGCATTATGCAAAGTGTTTAGAAGAAAGATCTGTTAATCTCTGAAAAGACAGGGACATCTCACTCTTCCTAGGAAGGAAGTGGACATGCTTAGACAGAGAAAGTCCCAGAGACTGCAGGATTTTGCAAAAATAACATAAAATAAAAGAATCCCAGTGAGAAGGTGGAGTTCCGAATTTTATGCAGAGACGAACAAACTGCTGAGAAAACTGAGCAGCACATAGGTTTTGTAGGTGACAAAAAGATTAATTTGACTAAAGTATATCATCCAGATGTTGTTATAAGTTTAAAAGTCACTAAACTGTTGAAACCAAGCTTAGGGGAGAGGACCTCCCAATGCTGACATGCATAGGAAAGGGTAGAGCTGCTTATAAGTTTCCATTTTCATTTCTATTCTCTTTGTGCTATTTTCTCTGAGATTTTGTTGTAGTTGTTGTTGTTACTCAAAATGTTCACTATACCACTCACATTTGAATACTGTCTTACTCTTTCTAGCTGAAAAACAAAACTTTTTTATGTTCTTGTTTGTGGAACTCATGTAGGGATAAAGAAATGCCTCAGTGTAGTGAGTGGAGCCAAGTTTTTCTCAGTCTTGAAGAGCTCCGGAAGGCAGGCAACAACAAAACAACAAAAAAACAAAAATGACATCACAATAGATTAGACCTAAGATGTAATTATATAGGTTTTCTTCCGATGAGTGCGAAATAGTTTCATTTGGGTAAAAGTCTTTCATTTAAAAGTCGTTGGTAGGAAAATGACAAGACTCTGATCGCTGTACCTGGAGCATGTCCATAAGACATACCCATTTCTCTGACCATGCAAAGAATTGAGCCTACTTCTGCCGTCAGGAGGATTGAGGTGGGAGTGAGATGAGGTGCTTTCCCTGGCTGACCAGCTTGATCCAGACAGGTGGATCGTGTATCTTGGTATCACCATGCTTGTGACCTTTCTAAGCATGACGGCACTGACAACTACCCACTTTTTCCTAACAGTATGTAGGAGGAATTTTACCAGGCAGAAGAGATGCTATAATATTTTGTATGGAACTTGTTTTTAAATGAGTCCTGTGTGTTACAAGGATGCATACTTTTGAAATGTGTTGATTATCTACCTTTTTAATCCTCTGTTTTCTAAAATTTAATTTAGCAACCAGTTAAAAACAGATTCAGCAAAGCCTGAAGAAACCTGAAATGCCTGTTAGATGAAATTAAGATCCCTCAATTCAGAAAATTTAGCAGCAATGAATGTCAGAATGCTTCGCTAAATCTAGGCCTTTTGTTCTACTCTTACTTCCACCCTGATGATGCCATGCTGGGACACAGTGGAACCACACAGTGGAAAATATGATGTCATAAATATGTGAGCAAGGACAAGATGATAAGCCACACTAAAATATTTTGGTTCTTCTTGTGGCCGGATGTTATGGCTGGAGTGTAAATTCTCCTGCTTTGAATAAGCTACTGCCGTTCATTTTAGATGAAACACCGTTGTGAAACAGACAGCAATAGTTTCAGACTACTGCTGAATTCATATGGAAGATGGTGAAGTTGACCTGGGTGAACTAGTCAATCATTTATACTATATAACAGAAATATTCTCTCTTAAAAATATAATACTATGACAAAATATACTACCCAAATACAGAATGAAGGAAAGAATATATGAAAAATATCAAAATCATACCTTGGAAAAACAGGGTTGTAGCAAATTATCCTTACAGGTAGCTTAATTTACCAAGATAGTTAGCATTCCAGTCTGTCTGGGGCTCCTATCAAAAGTGTTCTCTTAGGAAATTGCTTCAGTATTAATTTTCAGGTATATCACCTCATGAATTATTATCATTAGGAAATTTTTGGTCATTTCAAACATTTTCTCATTTAGGCAATATAAAAATTCACAGCTAGTATAACATGGCTATACCAACTACAGATTATTAATGTAAAGTATGAAATTAATAGAGGTATAATCAAACTCCCAAGATAAGCAAGATAATTCAGATATTTCAAGGCTTGGATACAGTAGTAAGTGAATAAGACGAATGTTCTGCTCCAGAAATTTAACTTGATTTTGGTTTATGTGGTTCAGTTCTGTGAGCACAGACAAATGCATTAAGTGCAGTAAAGCAGACAGTTATAATTAATAGTCTTCTGGTAGTTGAAACTCACAGCAAGCGCTATCTCTAGTGTTCAGGTCATTTATTCAGTTATAGATGCTATGGACACTGACATAGACACTAAAATATACTTGTGTATGTGTATACATACTACTTATATCAAGTCTGGAGGTTGACAGATGAGTGCTTATAGATAGAGTTACAAATAAACCTTTATAATCTGCAGACATAATTCCTATATCTAATGCATATTAAAGGAACATCAAGTCTTTTTTTTTTGCTGAGTTTTGGATCGTACGGATAATGTGGGGAGATACATAAGATCTACATATTCTCACAGGCTTAACCATGAGCCAGCAGCGTGCCCTGGCAGCCAGGAGGGCCAACCGTATCCTGGGGTGCATCAAGCATGGCATTGCTAGTCAGTCAAGGGAGATGATTGTCCCGCTCTACTCTGCGCTGGTGCGGCCTCACCTTGAGTACTGTGTGCAGTTCTGGGCACCACAGTGCAAAAAGGATGTGAAACTATTGGAGAATGTCCAGAGAAAGGCTACCAAGATGGTGAAGGGCCTAGAGGGGAAGACATACGAGGAGTGGCTGAGGTCACTTGGTTTGTTCAGCCTGGAAAAGAGGAGGCTGAGGGGAGACCTCATTGCGGCCTACAGTTTCTTCATGAGGGGGAGTGGAGGGGCAGGCGCCGACCTATTCTCTTTAGTGACCAGTGATAGGACCCGAGGGAACAGTGTCAAGCTGCGACAGGGGAGGTTCAGGCTGGATATCAGGAAGAGGTTCTTCACTGAGAGGGTTGTCGCGCACTGGAACAGGTTGCCCAGAGACGTAGTCATGGCACCAAACCTGTCTGAGTTTAAGAAGCATTTTGGACTGTGCTTTTAGTCATATGGTCTGAATTTTTGGGCAGACCTGCATAGTGCCAGGAGTTGGACTCGATGATCTTTATGGGTCCCTTCCAGCTTGGGATATTCTATGATTCTATAATTCTATGATTCTATTTTTCTGAAGGTCTGTCATTCTACTTCCTTATTATTACAAAGATGGTATTTATTCAATACCATCAAAATATTCAATATTTTCCAGCTTTCAGTCTGTAAGGTCCTGCCTTTGGCACTGGACCCAAACTTAAGTATGATGTGAACAGTGTGGCTTTTCTTTCCTGTACATGTGCACAAACCATCTGCCTTTGAGCCACATTAATGCCAAAGAGTTCTACAGTTTGGTTATATATCAAAAGAAACTGCTGCTCTCACAAGGATCAATGAGTGAGTAATATGTTTCAAGTTTACCACCAGCAGCCACACAGAACTTCAAGTAAGGGAAAGCTGTCATTCCAACTTTCCATTAGTATACCACATATTTCAGCAAACATCTAGTCCAACATCATTTACTAATCACTGTTTGGTATATTATATCTACCTTTCTGAATAATCCACAATTCTGAATAAGTTAGTAACTCAGTTAATTGAGTAACTCAACTAATTAATTGAGTTAACTCAATTAATTCAGATAGAAAAGCTCATTCTTTTAGTTCTGGGTTCCATTTTAATAGCATTGTCTATGTGGAGAGTCATATCAAGAACAACTCAGAAATTCTCCCTGCTTGTCAACATTGCAATTCATGTTGTCAGTCCTGTGGTTTACAATGGATTAATTCTTTCTCCTGCTCTTCTCTACCCCTTTAAACTTCCTTATTTTTTTAAAAAATAAATACTAGACCATATAGGAAGTTACCTAAAAGTAATTCTGTTCTCACTTTAACTGTGTGCATCATGTCTTTCTGTTTCATTGCAAGAACCGGTCTCTTTTGAGCAAGGACCATATATTTTCTCTCTCCACTGTTAAATGCATATGTTTGAAGCTATATTAAAATGTTAAATAATGAACAATAGAAAGTAATTCTGAACTCTACCTTACCAGAACTTAAATCTGGCAAGATTTCAAGGAAACGTTATTGGAAGCAAAGTTGGAACAGCCATCAGTGAACTATTTACAGATTTATGTTTGGTAGCTGCTGTGGTGGTTTTACCCTGCTGGGCAGCTGAACTCCACCACAACCGCTCTCTCACTCCCCCTCCTCAAAGGAAGAGGGGGAGAAAAAAAAACTCACAGGTTGAGATAAGGATAGTTTAATTAGAGAAGAGGAAGAAAAAAAAAAACAACAAAAATATATATATATATGTACAAGCAAAGCCTGTGCGCAAGCACAGAGAAAAAGAGAAAACAAGTTATTCTCCCACCAACGAGCGATGCCCGGCCACGTCCTGGGACGCAGAGCCTCAGTACCCGCAGTGGTTGATCGGAAGGACAGACGTCTTCGCAATGAGAGCCCCCCCCCTTCTCCTTCCCTTTCCCAGCTTTTATTGCTGAGTGTGACATCACATGGTATGGAATATCCCTTTGGTTGGTTTAGGTCAGCTGCCCTGGTGATGTCGCCTCCCCATTTCTTGCCCACCCCCACCTACTGGCTTTGGGGGGGTCCGGAGAGAGCCTTGGTGCTGTGCCAGCACTGCTGGGCAGTAGCCTAAACACTGGTGTGATACCAGCGCTGTTCTAGCTACAAGGGCTGCTGCAGGGAAAGTTAACTCTATCCCGGCCAGACCCAGTACAGCTGCTTAGAGCAGACAGTTCTTTATCTGTATAGATATTACTTCACCTCATCTCTGCCCTCCAGTATATAAATGTATATATGAAGCCTAATAAATAAAATAAGCATTTCAAGGCATCTTGTTTCATTTCTCATTCCATATTGTCATACCCACAACTCAGCATTGTATAATATATAGCATAGTGATTAACATTTTTTTTTATTTCATATGTATCTGAAGATTTAACAACTAGATATTAGCTTAGTCATTGTACAGCAAATAGAGTCATACATTTTTATGTAAAGCCTGGAAAAAAAGGCTGAAAAACAAAAGTATTTAGTCACTGGAAAGTATGTCTCATCACTGGACCACAGTTTGTTTGTTTTTACAGAAACTCATATTTCTATCATTTAAAATATACCTTTATAAACCAAACCTTTCTGTGGTAGATTTTTTTCTGAACATTTTTTAACAGAAATTTCCTTGAACATAAATATACATAGACAACTAGTTCACTAACAAACAAACAAACAAAAACCCTAAATTTATTTTCCATTTTCTGATCTACTTTTTCCCCATAGCCTTCATCTAAGCATCTCAACTCCAACAGCTATTATTTGAAGCGAACTACCTAAATACATCTTAACCATATCACACTGTCTAAACACTTAACCTTGATGTGCAAATCAGTGGCAAATATTGGTTTATGCAGAAGCAGGTCCAGATTTTCTACATTCCCTGAATGCCCTGCAGGAACCAGATCAGTTCCTTCACCCTGCACTCTGGCCCTGAATCCATTGGACAATGTAAAGATCAAATAAGGTGGAAAGCAAGAGCTCATGGAGGTCTTGGCTAAAGGGGGAAGCAGGAAAGGAGAGAAGTACACTATATGACAGGGATATGGAAGAAAGTGGGGAATGTATACAGATATAGAGTGGAAAACTAATGGAAGCCCAGGGCTTTTTGTTGGGATCTCAGTTTGCAGGACTGAGCATGAATAAGCAAGAAAGTAAAGAGGATTATCCTTAACCAGACATGCAGCTTAGCACAAAACTGAGCTTATTGTTGCTACTGCTTACGTCTACTTACCTACACCAGCAAAAGCTGGAAAAATTGTTTGCATTCTCATCATCAAAGTGATTATGTGTATAGATTTTCACTAAAGCATGTGTTCTGTCTACATTTTCTTCCTTGCATCATAGTCCGAAGGCTCTGGGTAGTGTCTGCTGAAATATTGCAAGCATCATATTTTGCAAATTACAAGGCTTTCTCGTGAGAAATGCAATGCACTTTGGGACACCTCTGAGCTAAAGAGGCCCTGAAGCCTAGCAGACTGAAAGACCCAGTGGCAAAAATCTAGTAAGGCATCTATCATGATACAGGGATTTTGGTATCACCCCATTACTGCATTTTTAATATTACTAAATTAAGGGTATATTTAAAAGTTCAGAGGCAAATTGATGAAGCTAAGGAGTATGGAGGATAAGACTATATGAATAGTTAGTTTGGGATTTGGCTGTGTTAAGGTGAGGACATACTTTCTTTAGCTTTTATGGAGACAGGGTATCATTACTCCAAGAAAAGGAGGCATATCTCAGGAAAAAAATGCTTGGCTGGAAGAGGATTTTGTAGTTTAAGCACAGCAATATATGGCAGAAATATAAATATTACAAGAGATTTTCTAGGTGTTATATGATACAGTCAAGAAAAATAACACTGTTTTTAAAAAGTTGTTCAATATTGATTAAACATTTTTCTTTTTTTTTTTTCTCTCTCTTTGTATCAGATTAAACACTGAAACACTTCAGTTTTGCTGACCACTTCTAGTGATTGCAGTGCCCAGTCAGCTATGTTTACATTAGTAAATTGAACATTCCCAAGGAAAAGGCCCAGGAACTGAAACATCAGTGCAAATTCTACAGCTTACCATGATTAAATTATTAAAATAATCCCTGGCATGACTTTGTCCCATTAGTTATCTTCCAGATAATTCATGAGCACAGTTCAAGTTCATGCAATATTGACATGTTCCACTATATAGTCTGGTTGCAGCCATCTTTATGGTTTTATAAAGCAAGATATTTTAATATTATAGATATGGCCATGCCATGTCTGGATGTGTGACCTCAGGACCAGAGGACAAGATCTGTTATTGCTTAGTTTAGTAATATAGAAAAAACCTTGCTCAAAGGAAAGTAGATGATCTTCCCAGAGTCATCTTGTGGTTTTCTGGGAAGTGGAGTACTATAGCTATTAGTTGATAAACTTTTTTAGACTGCTATAAAGATATGAATGTAGTTTTAAAATTATTTTTTTTTTGAGTAAAATATGGGAACAATTGTCCACAACATGGATATTTATTTATTTATTGGCTTCTTTCTCCTGAATAATAAGCAGTTGAGTCTTTGGTATTAAGCTATCAAGATTGCTGTGTCAAGGTATTAAGAGAGATTCTAATGTGGCTTTCCAAAAGTCCTTGCATGATGTTGGAAAAATAAATGAACACCATTTCCATTCCTGTAGGGAATTTAGGTTGTCAGATTTATTTATTTATTTATTTTAAGTTTCAGATTATTTTTAACAAATAACTACTTATATTAAATGATGGTACAATTTTATATTTTTTATTTGTTGTACTTCAATATATATATGTATAAATCTGTTCTTATAACAAGAGAGTCTATGTAAAAACTCTTCCCTCATTTCATCTAAAAGAGTTCAGGATAGTCTGGGGGAATCTCTGGGGAGCATCAGTGCACATTTTCCAAAGAAAATCACAGAAAATACAAAAACATAGAGGACCCTAGATTCCTGGGTCTGTTACGGGGTAGGTTTGCACTGCAGAATAGTTAGTGAATCTCAGGCAATTTCATACTCTGGAATAGGTGCTCTTTTGAACTACACTATGATTTCCTCCCTTCCAAGGAAATAAGGTTGCATAGAAGGATGATGCATATCTGGCTCTTATCCTGACATGGATTCAGAATGTTTTTAAGGTGCAACACCAAGCATAAAAGGCAAACCTAAAAGTGTGGATACCATCAATTTAACCTTGCAGACTTATGTTTTTGTTCTTTATGCCTCTTTCATTTTTTCTGTTAGAAGGTCACAAACACCTATGCCAGAAACACCAGCCACTAGTTTGTGCCCTTACTACACCTAAGATCCAACAAAATTCACAAAATGAATGTTTCGCTACTTATCTTACATACAAGATCCAGTCTGAGTATGCTTAGAACATGCATTATCTCAAACAAAACACAACAGCAGCCAGTGATGTCTCCTCACATTCAGTAGCCAAGAACTCAGCAAACTTACAATGTGGAACTATTGTCTCCAAGTAGATTTCAGCTCCTGCAGCTCTCAGGATATTCATCTTCACTGAAACTTAGAATCGTAGAATCATAGAATCATAGAATGGTTTTGCTTGGAAGGGACCTATAAAGATCATCTAGCTGCCCCCCCCCGCTATGGGCAAGGACATCTTCCACCAGATCAGGCTGTCCCATCCAAACTGGCCTTGAACACTTCCAGGGAGGGGGCAGACCCATGACAAAAACTCTCACTGAAACTCATGTACTTAGTATGAAGTGGACTTGTGCAACGTGTTTGACACCATCCCACACGACATCCTCGTCTCTAAATTGGAGAGACGTGGATTTGATGGAGAGACCACTCAGTGAGTAAGGAATTGGGTGGATGGTCGAACTCAAAGAGTTGCAGTCAATGGCTTCATGTCCAGGTGGAGACCAGTGATGGGTGGTGTTCCTCAGGGGTCAGTATTGGGACTGGTGCTATTTAACACCTTTGTTGGTGATATGGACAGTGGGATTGAGTGCATCCTCAGCAAGTCTGCTGATGACACCAAGCTGTGTGGTGTGGTCTACACACTGGAAGGAAGGGATGGCATCCAGAAGGACCTTGACAGGCCTGAGACATGGGCCTGAGCATACCTCATGAAGTCCAACAAGGCCAAGTGCAACGTCCTGCATCTGGGTCAGGGCAATCTCAGGCACGTACAGGCTGGGTAGAGATGGACTGAGAGCAGCTCTGAGGAGAAGGACTTGGGGGTGTTGGTTGATGAGAAGCTCAACATGAGCCAGCAATGTGCACTTGGAGCCCAGAAAGCTAACCATATCCTGGGCTACATCAAAAGAAGCATGGCCAGCAGATCAAGGGAGGTGATTCTCCACCTCTACTCCACTCTTATGAGACCCCACCTAGAGAGTGGGCTCTGGGGCCCCCAATGTAAGAAGGATATGGACTTATTAGAGTTAGTCCAGAGGAGGGCCACAAAGATGATCAAAGGGCTGGAGCACTTCTATGGAGAGAGGCTGAGAAAGTTGAGGCTCTTAAGCCTGGAGAAGAGAAGGCTCTGGGGAGACCTTATAGTGGCCTTCCAGTAACTTTATAAAGAGGGCCTGCAGGAAAGCAGGAGAAGGACTCTTTGTCAGGGAGCGTAGTGACAAGGGGTAGACAAGGGGTAATGGCTTTAAACTAAATGAGGGTAGATTTAGATTAGATATTCGGAAAAATTCTTTACTATCAGGGTGGTGAAGCACTGAAACAGGTTGTCCAGAAAAGCTGTGGATGCCCCATCCCTGGAAGTGTTTAAGGCCAGGTTGGTCAGGCATTGAGCAACCTGGTCTAGTGGAAGGTGTCCCTGCCCATGGCAGGGGGGTTGGAACTAGATGGTCTTTAAGGTCCCTTCCAACCCAAACCATTCTATGATTCTATGACTCCATGATTCTATGATTCTATGATTCTATGATGATTCTATGAAATACTGACAATTGCAGAGATTAAAATTAGCATCTGCCAGCTGAATTTTCTTGTATATCAGCTGTAAAAGTCATTATAATTTGTTCTATCACTTAGTGATTATTTAACTATTTTATAATTAAAGTATGGCACCAATAAAATAATGATGTTCCCCTTGATACTTTCCCACTGTAGTCACACAGTACCTCAGACTATGCTATATCTAGACTGTTCATCTGTAAAGGGCAAAGGTTGGTTCAAATATTTATTTAAATAAGATGTTTGAGAGGCTTGGGTGTCCTCAGATCTCTTTCAATTCAAGAAAAAGTTCTCCTCATGGGACAATTTGATGCACAGGAACTGTTGCTCTTTGTGTTTGAGAAAGAAAAAGTGTTGAAATATTCTAGGTTACAGACAAACACAGCTTGCTCTTCATGACTTCTCTGTACTCTTAGCAGATAGAACCGGTTGAAAGTCTTCTCTTGATTAGTCTTATACAGATGTGTTTTTGCATCTTAGCCAGAGTCAGTGGGCAAATTGTCCACACCAGAATTAATGCAGGTTTTAGGCTATTCAGCTGAGATTGGTGGAATTTACAATTTACATTCCTGTATCCCCATCTTTTTGCTAAGCTCAGCTTCACTTGGGATGAATTCATATGATTATCCCTTCAGCCACAGTCATTTCAAAATGTTAAAAAAAACTAAAAGAGCAAATGTTATTTTCTAAGTGGCTTCTTTATTGCTTTGCTCTTTCTCTAGTTCTATGATGTAAAATATAGCCATATAGTATGATATCCTCTGGTTAGAGTTATATTTTTTATGTTAAGGCTTTAATATTAAGAAACAAAATTCTTCTTACTATTTATTTATTTATTTTTGCTAGTTAATTTATGACTTTATATAGAATAAAAGAAAAACGCAAATGCTGTTTTTGCTGGATGAGAGAAAGATATGTAATAAAATACGTTCTAGAATGTGACTGCTGCCATTGATAAAGTACTGTAGTTGCAAGAGAATTTCAAGCAATATATGCTTGAATATCAACTTCAAAATGTGAGGGTAACAACGTAAAAGAACACTTTATGTAGCACGTAAAAGAGTGACCCTGATATCAAGGAGATTATTCTCTCTTTGCAAATCAAACCTCTGGATTGGATTCCAACTGTGAGGGGACTTGAGTGACTGCCATTAGTGATTCAACCTTGAACAGCTCCCCATTGTTTTGGAAGGACAGGTATAGCTCTACCTCATTTTCTCTTTTTCATTTTTATCACTTGGAACCATTACTCTGGCCACTGGTCTTGGGCTACTTGCCAAGAATAGTGAAATATAATAAAATGTCAGAAAATGAAGGCATATTTAAAGCTCTAAACCAGAAGATACAGTTCATGCACTGATACAAATGGTTACAGTTTTTAATTTAGCCTTTAACCCAGAGGAGAAAGTATTTCACCTTAAGGAAATTTACTTTATAAAAAGATATGAGGTCACAGTAGGCTGCAATATCAGACTGGAGGACCTTTTTTATCTTCAAATCCACTAGTAGTACACTAATAATAAAGTAATAAAAAAAAAACTTTTTATGTGCTTTGTCATGTAACCAGTTGTACAAAATATATTATTTTAAAATTGTCCTGACATACTAGTTCTGTCTATACTTTAATTTCTGCTATAAAAAAGCACTTGTAAAAACTCTGTAGTCTGTAATTTTGAAAGTTCAGATTCATAAGATGTTCTCTTATGTTACAGTTTTAATTCTCTGCTGATTAGTCTTATTAGTTTTTAAATGCACTAGGCACAATACGAGGCTTATATCTTTTTCAACTTGACTTCAATCCCTTTTCTAATACTTCATAATTCTTCTGCTTTCATATCAGATCCTGCAAATGAAGAGTCTCTTTATATGTCCACATAAGTCCCATTAACATTAATTTTAAATGCATTTATGCAACAAGCAGAGAGTAGAAGCTAAATCTTTTATTTCTCTCTCTAGAATATATTTCCGTAAATTCACAGAATGCAAATATACAGACGTTTGGTTGATGACTCATTCATCTGAAATTCAAGTGAGCTCACACTACAGCATGTATTTGAGACATTCATATAACTAAATGTCAGAAGATCAGAGTTATTTTCCCTGTTCTTGGCTAGATAGTGAAAACTACTTTGTTTCTCTTCCTTTGCCTGTTTGTTCTCAAGTATGCTTGTTTCTGAAAAAGTGAGTCCTGATTTCAGTTGGATTTCAAAATTGGAGCAGAAAGAAAAAAATAAATATTTTTGTTGTTATTAATATTTGGTAGTAAACATGAATATGTAACTGAAGAAGACTTGGAAAGTTGGCATAGTTTTAGTAATACATGAAGCAAAAATGGAAATGACAGAAAAATCTAAATATGCAAACTTGGTTATGTCATGATTCTTGTGAATAATTTCTGGAACAAATTCCTCACGATCCTCATATCTGCCTTTGGTCACTGTGCATTTTGGTCACTTCGATTATTCAAATATAAGTGCCTTGGTTTCTGATGATCACTATATGTCTCAATTCTTTTACAAGCCTCAGATGATTACATATCATCTAATGGCTGCAAATGCCTTTCATGTTTTCCCTGTGGAAAAATTATCTAATAGGTAACAATTCATTGCCATAGTGCACAGGGATATTCCCCTGTAAATACTATTAAACCTCAAGATCTCAAGACCTCAAAACCTCAGGAAGTCATGAGTTTTATTATGTATTTTAACCACAGAGAAAATTTTGGCTTGGAAAAAGAAAAGAACCTATTGAAAATAATCCATCAGAATTGTTTGTTGTTGTTGTTTGTTTGTTTTTAATGGAAATCTGAGCTTTTGATTAACTATTTCAGAAAAGAAGAGAGAACTTTAATTTCAGAAATGAAAACTGAGAAAGAAATATTTTTGTCTGAGATCCCTAAACATCTCGGCTTGGTAGTATGGCTGTCATACTTCAGGAGAATTCTAACTGAAAACCTCAGATTGCCATTCTCCTCCATGGATCAGGTCTCCAACTTCACTAATATCCTATTACCAAATGGATTTAATGGAGGAAAGTTTCATTTTTCAGCAAAAAGTTGCTTTGTTTTGCTAGAGAAATTTATAGCAGCCTTTGCCCCCACAGTTTATAATTCTTTCCCACTTTGAAATGACTGTTTGAATCCTAAGTACCTGATTCTATTTGTGCATGCGTTTTGTTGATGGAAGTGTTTTGAGAGCTGCTACTTAATATGACCTGATGCATTGCCCACAGAAGTCAAAGGAAATCCCCCTTTTATGGAGATGAGAAACATGCAGTATGTTCAGCTGGGAAAAAAAAAAAAAAAAAAAGTGGTGTTAAGAGTTAATTTATCATTACCTGTCAGCCTCTTATTTTTCTTCTTATTCCAGGAAGCATTATCATCTCAAAGGAAACAATCTGAAAACTACTTGGCAGGTTCAATAATCTATTCCTTCAATATGTCCAGTAACAAACATATATCAAGATGGAGCTAGTAAGCTGTATTTGCTTAACAAGAAGAATGGCTTCTCCATCCATCATTACCTTTTACCATATAGGTATTTAGTTAATGTGAGATGAAATATCCCCAACCTATATAGCTAATAATTTAGGGTTTGTTATCCTTATTCAACCTCCCAGCACTCAGCCCATATTTGATCCTCTTGTACTTTTGCTATGAGGGGAAGGAATATATTAAGACAATCTTTGAAGGTATCAGTCAAAGTAAAAACATCTCAAAGACAGAAGCCCCTTCTTAGTTCCATGTACATGCCTGTTTTTACCTTAAGGTAAAACTGATGGTAGGCACAAGGAGTTTTTGGCACAAGCACATAAAGGTTTGAACACAAGCTCTTATCTCAGGACCAGGCCATCTTTCTTTCAGTTTGACAACCCCTTCCATGTTCAGATAGGGAAATGAGATTTGATGAAATCAATCAGCTTGAAAATGACCTGAAAAAAAGCAAAAGCAAAAAGTTATTTCTAATAGTAAAAAGGCAAATATAGGAACTCCATAGGAACTCCACCTGTCACAATTTAATGTTTAAAATCACTTTAGCCTTCAATAGTGTTACTTTTCCAGGCATATTTTAAAATCATAACCCCTCAATGCAGAATGTATACTAGATATGATTAATGCATGCCTTAGGTGTGCTGCAGGCATTTGTTCACACACCCACGGTCTGTTATCAGTCAACGCACCGTCAGTGTTGTTGTGTTTTATTTCTTGTTTATTTGGCCACGTTCCTCATACATCCCATTCTATGGATACAGATATAAATATCACCAGAAAAATTGCAATGTCATTGCCTAAATGTTTATATAGATCGTCTTTTAGAAAACCTCACTTTTTAGAAACCTCACTTGGTTATTTCTAATTTTATTACTCAGAAGAAATTTACTCACAGTCTCTATGCAAATATAGAATAGTTATCCAATTAGCCTTTCTGTTTCCAACAATACTTGCATAGTTATGATTGTGATCACAAGAGCAAGTCACTTAGTTTAATATTCCAAGTCAAGCTAAGAAGCCACCCAGAGGGTAGTTTGCCTCTTTTTATGCATTCCAGCATAGTTAGGAAAGTGGAAGAAGAGAAAGAGATTGAGATCAGACCTGTCATTTACTGTCCAAAGTATAGACTGGACTGAATGCTGATTTACTGAAGACATAAATTAGATGTCTTTAGATGGACAAAAAGAAAGTTTATAAAAATATGATATGTACGTATCAGATTACTCCTACGTATTTGGACACAGAGTGTATTCATACTGAACAAGGAGCTCCTGGCCAAACTCAAACACAAAAAGGAAGCATACAGAGGGTAGAAGCAAGGATGGGTAATCTGGTAGGAATACAGAGGCATTGTCCGATCATCCAGGGATTAAGCTAGGGAAGACAAAGTCCAGGTAGAATTGAATGTGGCCAGGGATGTCAAAGACAAGAAGAATGGCTTCTATAAGTGGTTAGGTGACAAAAGGAAGACTAGGGAAAATGTGGGCCCATTGCTGAGCAAAGCAGGGGACCTGGCAACACAAGACAGGGAAAATGATGAGGTACTGAATACCTTCTTTGCCTCAGTCTTTACCAGCAAGACTGACCTTCAGGAATCCCAGGACCCAGAGACCAGGTGGAAAGGCTGAAACAAGGAAGATGTACCCTTGATTGAAAAGGATCAGGTCAGGGAATAGTTAAGCAAACTCGACTTAGAGAAGTCCATGGGCACTGGTGGGATGCACCCATGAGTGCTGAGGGAGCTGGCAGATGTGATTGTGAGGCCACTCTATAATCTTTGCACAACTGTAGCAACTGGGAGAACTGCCTGAAGAATTGATGAAAGCAAATATCACTCCTATCTTCAAGAAGGAGGACCTATGGAACTACAGGCTGGTCAGCTTCACTTTGATCCCTGGGAAGGTGTTGGAGGAGCTAATCTTGGAAACCATTTCCAGGCTCATGAAGGGCAAGAAAATCATCAGGAGTAATCACCATGGATGCACCAAGGGGAAGTCATGCTTGACCAACCTGATAAGCTTATATGATGAAGTGACTATCCAGGTAGATGGGGGGAGAACAGTGGATATTGTCTTCTAGGACTTCACTA
Source organism: Anseranas semipalmata (assembly GCA_013399115.1). NCBI lineage: Eukaryota > Metazoa > Chordata > Aves > Anseriformes > Anseranatidae > Anseranas > Anseranas semipalmata. Next base: position 76,742 of record VXAA01005295.1, read on the forward strand.
AAGCCTTTGACACTGCCTCCCAGATCCTCAGAGACAAGCTGTTGATGTATGGACTGGATGAGCAGACAGCGACGTGGATCAAAAACTAGATGAATGGCCGAGCCCAGAGGGTGATGATTAGTGGTGCAAAGTCTAGTCAGAGGCCAGTAATGTGTGGAGTAGCCCAGGGGTCAATACTGGGTCCAGTCCCATTTAACATCTTCATTAATGATATGGCTGATGAAGCAGAGTGTACCCTCAGCAAGTTTGCTGATGATGCAAACTGGGAGGAGTAGCTGATATACCAGAGGGTCATGCTGCCATCCAGAGGGACCTGGACAGGCTGGAGAAATGGGCTGACAGGAACCTTATGAAGTTCAACAAGGAAAGTGTAAATTTCCTGGGGACAAATAACCCCAAACACCACTATATGCTGGGGGCTAACACACTTGAAAGCAGGTTTGCAAAGAAGGACTTGGAGGTCCTGGTGGACACTAAGTTAAACATGATCCAGTAATGTGCCCTTGCTGCAAAGAAGTCTAACAGTATCTTGGGTTGCATGGTTGCATTTGTGGAATGTTGCCAGCAGGTCGAGGGAGGTGATCCTTCCCCTCTACTCAGCATCAGTGAGGCCATACCTGGAGTACTGTGTCTTGTTCTGTGCTTCCCAGTGCAAGAGAGACAAGGAGCTACTGGAGAGAGTCCAGCAAACGGCCACCGAGATGGTCAAGGGACTCTAGCACCTGTCCTATGAGGAGAGGCTGAGAGAGTTGGGACTGTTCCACCTGGAGAAGAGAAGGCTTGGGGAGATCTCACCAATGTGTACAAATACGTGAAGGGAGGGTGCAAAGAAGATGGAGCCAGGCTCTTTTCAGTGTTGCCCAGTGTCAGGACAAGAGGCAATAGGCACAATTTTTTCTTTTTCTTTTTCTTTTTTCTTTTTCTTTTTCTTTTTTTCTTTTTCTTTTTCTTTTTCTTGTTCTTTTTCTTTTTCTTTTTCTTTTTCTTTTTCTTTTTCTTTTTCTTTCTTTTTCATTTTCATTTTCATTTTCTTTTTCATTTTCATTTTCTTTTTCTTTTTTTTTCTGTAAGGATAACTGTGCACTGGAATAGGTTGCCCAGAGAGGTTATGGAGTCTCCCTGCTTGGAGATCTTCAAAAGCTAGCTGGACATGGTTCTGGGAAACCATCTCTAGGTGTCCTTACTTGCGCAAGGTGGTTGGACCAGATGGCCTCCAGAGGTCTCTTCCAACCTCAACTATTCTGTGATTCTGTGATTTCTTCCTTGCTTCTTTGCCACTGTCACTCTCACTTTGATTATGGGAGCTTTAGAAAGATAGATTTATTTATTTATTCTTTTATTTATTTTAGGGGTGGAGGAGGATGAAGGTTCTTTATGTAATGTATTGAAAACTTCAAGGAACATTGCTTTATTTGTGTCTGTGCATACAAAACATAGAGGATATGGTCTCTGGTCCAGTAACTGTTTTCCTCACACTGCCATGAATTATAAAACCAAAATGAGTAATATGTGGACTTCTTTTGAGATGGTGGAAACTAAGCCTCTGATCTGAACCTGATCAACTGATATAGAAATACAGAAGTCTGGATTATTTTATAATAGCCTGTAATTCATTTTACCATATTAATTGAGATGGAGATAAATTTGTACCTTATTTTTTCAAACAAGAAGCAACAGGGTACTCTGTAGTTTCTCACAGGCTGCCTCTGAATGTGATTCAGCCTGCGCAGATGGCCTGCACAGGGATGACACATCACTTAAGTCTCAATTAGCTCCTCACTGCAGAATTTAAATGGGATTACATGATACATAAAACCTTGTTGGCACTGTCTGAAAAGAGATGATTTACAGCCTCTAATATTAAAGGTTAACATCTAATGATCCAGTGATTTAAGTACTCTATCATCTTTTTTTTTTTTTTAGAAAATTTAATGATACTGGAAAGTAGTGTTTTCTTTGAAACTTTTATTGAAAAATATTTTGACATATTCAGAGACTCCAGTTCTCAAACTCTGGCAAATGACCAGAAGTATCACACCCTTGCTGACTTGTTTCTCATGCCTGTTTTCTGAGAAGTATGCATTTGCCTCTTAAGTTGTAGGCTGCAAACCATTAGCTTCCTTTCTTTTTTTATCTGCTAGAATAATATTTTTAATTCACAAATAGCAAAATCTAAGCCATCAGGTTTTGCTCAACCCAGATTCAAGATTGATAATGAAAGCTGAAATGTTTATTTCATGTTCTAGTAGGGATATACATCAAGGCAGCTGATTGTCCTATGGTCCTTCTAGATTGATTGCACTACTTAGACACATAATGGTTGCAACAAAAGGTAAAGATGGATTTGCAGACAGGTTTTCTTCATGTTGCATTTACAACATGGCAGAAGAGTTCTATAAACACACCTATATATAAAAAAAAAAAAAAGAATATTTTATTTCTGCTCATTAGAAGCTGAACAATTAATTGATTTTTAAATTACCCTCCCTTCTTACAAGATGCTTTATAGCTGCATTTTATTGACTGTCTCTTTCCTCATATAAATAACTTGCTCGATTGAAGTCTACTGAAACAGACAGTGAGGTTTACTCTTAAGCTAGAAAGAACAAAATCTATCCATATGTTTTCATGAGGTGGAATTGTTTGCTGGAGGAATTAAACTACTATTAGAATATATGTATTTAGTAAATGTAGCCAACAAAACCTCCATCTATGCTTTCTTTGAGTTTCTGATGTTCTGCTTGTTTTCTTGATTTTTTGTTGTTGTTGTTGTTGTTGTTGTTGCAAAAATCTCTAGTAGTGACAAGTTTTAAAGTGTCCTGGCTGTGGCTGGGATAGAGTTAATTTTCTTTGTAGAGGCTTGTGTGATGCTGTGTTTTGGATTTGTGATGAAAATAGTGATGATAACACATTGATATTTTAGTTGTTGCTGAGCAGTGCTTACACAGAGCCAGGGACTTCTCTGCTTCTCATGCTGCCCTACCAGCAAGGAGGCTGGGGGTGCACCAGGGGCTGGGAGGTGACACAGCCAGGACAGCTGACCCAGGCTGACCAAAGGGATGTCCCACACCATGTGGCATCATGCTCAGCAATAAAAGCTGGTGGAAAAGGATGAAGGGAGAATGTTTAGAGTGATGGTGTTTGTCTTCCCAAGAAACGGTTCCATGTGATGAGCCCTGCTTTCCTGGAAGTGGCTGAACACCTGCCTGCTGATGGGAAGCAGTGAATGAATTCCTTGTTTTGCTTTGCTAGCATGTTCAGCTTTTGCTTTACCTGATAAACTGTCTTTATCTCAACCCACAAGTTCTTGCACTTTTACCTTTCTAATTCTCTCCTCTGTCCCACTTGGAGAGAGTGAGCAAGTGGCTGTGTGGTGCTTAGCTGCCTACCAGGGTTAAACCACAACATGAAGAAAGATTCTAAAAGTATTAGGAGTTTGCAAGATGATATGTGGTAGAATAATCACTAATGCAGGTTATTCCCACTTGGTAAAATTTTTGGAAGACCTTAAACACTAGACCAGTTTTAATTCTTATCTTAGTGGAGATTCTTCCTCTTGGGATGTGAAGAAGAGTGTCAAAAAACACTGATAAAAATATATGTATCAGGTTTACCTTTTGCAACTGCTTTTCATTTTAATATAGTCAAAATGGACAGTGAAAAAATATAATTCTGAAAAAGGATTTAGAAGATCAACATGGAAGACCAACTGAACAAAATGTGATGCTTCAACAGGAAAGGGCTAAAGCCATCCATAGAAATGTGAACAAAAGTTTATTAAGCAGGAACAAAAAGGTGACATTACGTCTGTACTCAGCATTAATAAGATCCCTGCTGGAATATCATAGTCAGTTTTTCACTTTTTCAGTTCTTCTTCTTCTTCTTCTTCTTCTTCTTCTTCTTTTAAACTTACGTGAGTTTGGGAATGATTTGCAAGAATGATACAAGAACTGAAATACATTTTCACAAAGGTTTGAATTTAGCCCATACAAGTGGGACTGCATTGGATGCAGACATGTACACTGAGGTGTCTTTAGTGTATGTGTATGCACAAGTGGTCTAAATGATTAAGCCTTCCTTTGTATTCAGTAGGTATTTTATACTTGACTGAGTTACCTAAACCTAGATTTCTGGTGTATTTGAGATGCTTCTGCTGTAGGTATCACTCTATCTGGGCATGTCTCTCCTATGTATCATGTGTCACATCTACCAGTCCAGTGTGGATATCTCAGATCTTCTAGGGTGTCCAAAATGGCACTAAATAGTTATAATTGTGCAATTGGACTGTGACTTTAATATGTAGTTGATAGAGTTCAGAGAGACATTTAGCTCATTCTAAAGCAGATATATGTGCCTGAAGGCTTTGCTAGGATCCATTGGCTGTGTTGATTAAATCTCGAGGGACTATAATGAAAGCTTAGCTGTCTTGCGTGTAGATCCCTATGTTACAGATAGATAAATGCACATCTCTGAATCTAGAGATGGGTATCACCTATTTTCTGCTTGGGCACTTAAGAGAGAAGATGAAAGAATCATAACCTATCTAAAATATGTAAAGAGGAGAACGCATCTGAGACAGGACTTTTCAGCACAGAATATACAAGCAATATCAAGATGCAAGGTTTGCAAAATTAATCTAAAAAAAATCAGACACATTTTAAGAGCAAAAACAATAAAGCACTCAACAATCAAGGCTTTATGGTCCTGTGAAGTACTGGAAAAAAAAAATTGATTTGCTTGATATTTTTTTGGAGGACTCAATACCATTTGAAGAAATATATAACAGCCTACTAGCAAAATTTGATAGTAATGAATTAATTGCTTGTTACCTAAAGATCAGCATTAAGCAAAAAGAATGAGTGGATTAGCATAACAATTTTTTTGGTCATAAAATCTATTTCTACCTCCATACTAGGTAATAAACAAAGGAAGGTCATGGGACTGAGCTCTTGTCCATGACTGTCCATTTAATTTAATTGTTAATATGATGCCTGGCGTGGATTTACTTCACGCCAAATAAAACTCACCCAGACAATGTTGAGACACAACTGGGGAAGTAACATGCAAGGAGCTAATACAGTAGCATCAGCTGGTCTGTTCATTTAGTAGGAAATTTGTAACTGATGAATCTACAATATACAGCACCATTCTTGACAGCAAATTGAATATGAGTCAACAGTGAGCCCTGGCAGCCAAAAGGGCCAACTGTGTCTGGGGTGCGACAAGCACAGACAGCATTGCTAGCTGATAAGGGGAAGTGATTTTCCCGCTCTGCTCTGCACGGGTGCAGCCTCACCTCGAGTACTGTATGCAGTTTGGGGCACCACAAGATAAGAAAGACAGAAAGCTATTAGAGAATGTCCAAAGGAGGGCTACAAAGATGGGGAAGGGTCTAGAGAGGAAGATATATAAGGAGCAGCTGAAATCAGTTGGTTTGTTCAGCCCATAGAAGAGGAGACTGAGGGGAGTCCTCATGGCAGCCTGCAGCTTCCTCACGAGGGCAGTGGAGGGGCAGGTGCTGATCTCTGCTCTCTGGTGACAGCGACAGGAACCGAGGGAACGGCACGGAGCTGTGACAGGGGAGGGTCAGGCTGGGTGTTAGGAAAAGGTTCTTCACCGAGAGGGGGATCGGGCACTGGAACAGGCTCCCCAGGGCAGTGGTCACGGCACCGAACCTACCAGAGTTCAAGAAGCATTTGGACAACGGTCTCAGACATATGGTCTGATTTTTGGGTGGTTCTGTGCAGAGCCAGGAATTGGACTCAATGATCCTTGTGGGTCCCTTCAAACTCACGATATTCTATGACTGTGATTTTATGATTCTTATTAAAATAATCAGGTAATCCTTATTTCTCCTCCACATCAATGGATAACAGCTCACAGAATCACAGAATCA
>VXAA01005296.1:201-84143 GCA_013399115.1 Anseranas semipalmata
AAAAACAAACAACAAAAACCCCCCCCCCCCCCCCCCAAACAAACAAACAAACAAAAAAAACCAACAGAAGTTAAAGAATGTAAATCGGCTGAGTGGAATGAGTAACACTACAATCTTGTCTGAAAATTAAGGTTTTATCTACAATATGGATATCAGGCACTGTGAGAGCACCAGTCCAACCTCCTAATGAAGTAAGCTGCAATCCGTAAAAAACGTGGCTCATCCAAAAACATTTTGAACTTACAGCTCTATCAGTGGATAGAAATTCTGCAACAGAGTTTTTCTGCAAGTGGTTTTCAGAACGGGAGAAGATAAATCTGTAAATGCATCTAAAGCATGCTAATAAATGTGGTTAGAAAATGGTTGTGAAACTGATGAAATGGTATGTTGTTCACATAAGGGTAAGGACATGAAAGATACAGAAGCACAAAAACTGAGGTTGATCATCTAATTTTGTCAGGAGTTCTGAAAGTTACTATGTAACAAGAATCATGCTTTGTGATATCTTTAGGTACAGAGAATTAAAATAGCATTTGGGCTATAAATTGTTAGCAGCTAAAGCAATAATTGGGCAAGTGTCACCTTATGATTGTCCTGTTTTTATACTCTTCCCTAGGCATCTGCTTTTGACCACTCTCAGTGGGAGAACACAATACCTGATGGATCTTTGGACTGTTCTTACATTCCTTTTGTATGTTTGAAGGCAGCATGAAGAAAGCAACGCAAAAAAAATTAAGTCACTTGCTAAATGTTAGACAGCTAGTAGGCACAATAAAAGTACATTTGAGATTTTCTGACTCGCTCTTGATCAAATGGTTCACTTGGAAACATAAAGTTTACCCGATTGCTTTATCAAAGGTAGACTTACCCACAAATTACCAAACCATCTGTGTAAGCACTAATTTTCTCATATTCCTGGAAGACACAGGTAAAGTTTTCAGGAAAACTTTATTTAAGTTTAATAGCACAGAAGATCAATTAAGGAAAACAGAAAAGCCCTCTTAGCACAGAATTATTATTATTATTACTATTATTTTCAGTAGGTTCTTGAAGCTTTTCTATATTTCAGCATGACTTATTGCAAACAAAAGTAAAATTAATGTCAGATGTCTTGTTCTGAGGGATTTTTTTCCCTTTGATAATTGAATATTATGGATTATTTTTTCCCATCAAACATTGAGTTTGCTCAGTGTGAGCTGTATCATTACATAGAATGTGGTTACGGTGATCCTACATAAGTAGAAGGCTACAATAACATGCAGATATTCAGTGCAGCATGAACAAAAGACAAAACACTTTTTACTTTAATTTTATAAATAAAGAATAATGTGCTATCAGTGAAATGGTCAGCTTTTTCAACAGCATGTTCAAAAAAGCATCTAAAAAGTAAATAGCCATTGATTACTGTATGAAAATGGGAAATCATTTAGAATTTCTTTTTGGAGTTTTATTTCTGTTGTTAAGAATTGTTAATTATTTTCACACTTGGGAATCAAGGGAAATGATGATAATACCTATGGAGAATGTCTGGTTTTGCCCTAGAACTCAAATTCATGGGAATCAATATTTTTACTCATACTGTTCACATCAGAATATCCCCTACTATAATCACATATTAAGTAGTTTGTGTTTATAGATAATGCTAGATGTTGAGTGTCAAATAATTAAATTAGTAAAAAAAATAATCCAAATATTGTGTGGTAAAGTTCAACCATCTAGCATTTCATGGTTTACATTGCAGAGTAGTCCAATAAAGCATTAAGATATATGTTGGAAGTTTGCTTTTCTAACTGCTAAAAAGCCTGGAAAAAAATCTTATTTTAATTTTAGAAATAAGCAATCCAGACTTTTTTCTGTCCTCAGAGCTCTGCAGTAATTAGAAAGCAACTGAGATGTCATGACATCACCAGTTAAGAAACTCGAAGCTGAATAACTGAGTGGAAAAAAATGTCTTTTAAGAGGTATGAAGCAGCTAACATGGATTTGTCAAGAAAAAAGTCCTGTCAGACCAATTTAATTTCCTCCTCTGACATGGCAATAAGGATTGTGGATAGAAGAGAATTAGGAGATGTCATTTTTTCTTGCTAGTAAGTCTTTTGACATATGACATTCTTATGTGCAAACGAGGAAGTAGTTTGCTATTAAAAATGAAAGGTTATCAAGCAGAATCAGACTTTTGTTGTTTTCAATATTTTCATTAACAACCAGAGTGATGAAATGTGCTTGTTCAACTCATGAATTACATCACTAAGAAATTGCTCATATACAGGAGAGAGAATTTGGGACTCAAAATGAACTTGAAAAATTGATGATATACGATATGAAAAATGCATGATGTTCTTTAACAGAGGAAAGGGCAAGGTCTTGCCTCTCAGGCAAATTCAAGTAGCAATAAGAAACTTGGTAGAGAGCAGCTATCCAGTAAAGGGATCAAGGTGCATCATTGAATTGCAAGCATGAGTGTGAATGAAGAACATTCTGATGTCCTAAAAAATAATAATCTAATCTAGTTAGTGGCCAATAGATTACAAAATGGCCCAAAGCCAAGGAGAGGAAGAGTTGAAAGGGTTGTGAATAAACAAATATGTCCTCCACTCACCTGGACTACTTTGGTACATGCCATGCTTCAAAAAGATGTGGACCAACCAACTGCAGACATAATGCAGAAGACAGAGAAAAGAATGATTGGTTATCAATTAAATATGTCCTGTCTGGGGTTCTTTTAGTCAAAAAAGACTAGTGTTGAGAATGGACATGGTATAGATCTCCAAAGACTTACAAAGGCTGCTGCAAGGAAGAAGACATACACCGACAATGACAGGATGTCCATGTACAATTTTCTACTATGAAGGAAAGTGAAGCGGTGTTCACCACTGGAAAACTTTAAGACAAAATTACAAAAGCTCCTGGCAGGAAGGATATTGTCTATGTTGTCATCTCCTAGGATGGGGTAAAAGACCTCCCAATCTCTCCCATGTCAGTGAGTGTTAACTTCAAACTCTTTAACTTATATTCACTTTATTGGGTGGAAATTAATTCTTTGTTTGTTTGTTTGATTTTAACTAAATTCTTATTCTAATATTCTTATTCTTCAATTTATTTTTCAGCATATATTTAAAACTAACAGTAGAACTACCGCTTCTACTACTAGTAGAAGCCTTTCACTAGTAGAAGCCATCTCAATCAGTCTTAGTCATCTAAAATTAAGATGTTGAGGCCAAATTACCCATTTAGACTCTTGTTAGCCAAGNCTGGAAACTGACTTAGCCCACATTTCTTTGGCAGAGAAGCTTCAGGTGGATATCTTTCTTTTCCCCAGTGACTACAGGAGAAGCCAGGACTAGTTTATACCAGATATCTAGTTTTGATGGCTAGCATTCAATGAGAAGAATCCCACGGTTTTGGAAAACACCTGCAGATGAAACAGTACCAGCCACCTCCAGCTTGTAAGCAAATTCCTGTTACATGCATCCTCACTCTTTTCCAACAGAACTACCTACTTCTCACAATAGCTTTTGTATTTTAAAAAGCTGAATACCCTCCTTTTCAAAACCTTAATGTTATTTCTCCTCTTCCTTCACGTTTCTTTTGAGAAGTCATATGGGCTACTTCTAAGCAGACTGCATTACTTTCTAATCCTCCCCCTCCCACCCCGTCCAGTCATTAGAAGTAGGCCACAAAGATGTAAAAACATAATCAATTTATTAATCGGCTTTTTTTGCTCTTCTAGAAAGATTTTGCATGAGTGATTTTTCAACTTGCAATGCAATTAAACATATGCTTTACTTCAAGATGCATGATTAGTTATGCTGACATACATGTAATAGAAGTCTACCTCACTTTAAATACTACCCGGTTCTTTGTCTTTTTTGTCTGTTTTGTTATTACATTGGTTTTGCCTCCAGCCAGTATATGATATAGTGTCTAACACACAGATCATTTTGCAATTCAACTTGCTATTTTGCAATAGCAAAGAATAACATAAAAATAGACTTTTTGTGGTTTTATTCCACTTTCAGATTTTAATTATTCTTTCCAATGGTTACAAAAAGTGACCACTAGCAATACTTTATTTATATATATATATATAAATGCTATACACGTGTATTATTGCTTTAGTTAGCTGCACCCAGGAAAAAGCAGGAAAACACCCAGGTTTTTGATAGAGGACAGTCTCTCAAGGGGTTGTTCAGTGGTATTTGAACTGTCTGCACAGTTAGATGTAAACAGGATTAACCTTTGACCATGAAGCTCTTGTATCATTTATACAGCCAGAAAAAAAAAAAGAAATTAGACAATAAATATACCTTTCTTTCCGTTCAAAGATCTTGTATCATTGAACAAAAGATTGGTTTTAGCTACCTTCTAGATTTATCTAAAACAAAAGGCAATTGTGATCTTCTTTGTTCAGGCCATGCGTGCTCTTCAAAGTCCATTCTTATGCAATAAATCTGTAAAAAACAAACAGACAAACAAACAAACAAATAAAAAACAACCAAATGAAAAAAAACTAATGTCCAATTCTTAATTCTTTTAGAAAATGACAGTTTGTCCTTTGTGAGCAAAAGTACTAGAATCACCAATGTACTAGAATACCAAAGAGAACTCTTATTGACAAATTCACAGAACATATTAATAGAGAGAAAAAAAAATAGTTAGCTGTAATAGAAATAACAGAAAAAAACTTGAGTATTTATCTGTCAGCTTTTGGGGATAAGAATTTATAGTCTGTCTGTTTGGAAGTAATTAGGTATTGATCATATGATGGCATGACAGAAAAGAAAGGAAGAGAACACTGGTGTGGTATTTTTGTTTTAGAACAGCATGTTTCATTCATTCATGTAATTAGCACTAGATCACATTTCTTTTTATGGCTGTTTTGCAGTCCCAGTTATTCTGGCCAGCAATTGAATTACCAACACCAGAGTCAGACCACGTAGAATTTCTCGAGTTCTCCAACAGGCTAGGGTCTGTTTACCATCTCCCAAGTCTGCACCGAAAGTATGTTCCACAATTATCTTCAAATTATTTTAGTTTGTTCAGTATTTAGGTATCAAAAGAGCCTACAATGGCGAAACATTATAACAGGAAACTACCTTGCATCTTTCATCATTAGCAGGACCTTTTACTGTCATGTTTGATCTTCTTAGCAACTCATAACTTCAAAGAAGTTAGGCAATGTTTTGCATAAAAATTAGAAATGCACATCCCTCCTCACTGACCTTTAAGCTTTCTATTGATGTAGAAGGAATTAAAAAAGCATATAACAACCTTAATAAAATTGAGTGACCAAAACATTTACTCCGTGGGAGGCTTTTCTGTAGATGAGATTGATACTTTGTGGTAGAGGAAGATTTTTGGATAACCTTCTCACAATTATGCAAACTTACAGCAATGTAAGGGAATATGCAGGAAAAACAGTGTTTCCTAGAGTTGCCCAGACCTATGATTTTGAAACTGATAAAATTCAGGTAATTTAAAAAGATTTTTACATGGATTAAGAACACCACCTGTCTTCTAAATCTAGTCTCTTCTTCCTCACCTCCCATCCCTCTCTGCTGACCCCCCTTCCCAACAAACAAACAAATGGATTTTCTGGATTTTCACAGAATCACAGAACCATTTAGGTTGGAAAAGACCTTCAAGATCATCCAGTCCAACCTATAACCTAACACTACCAAGTCCTCCACTAAACCATATCACTAAGCTCTTCATCTAAACATCTTTTGAATACTTCCAGGGATGGTGACTCAACCACTTCCCTGGGCAGCCTGTTGCAATGCCTCACAACCCTTTCAGTGAAGAAATTTTTCCTAATATCTAACCTAAACCTCCCCTGGCGCANCACAGGGGGAAAATCACTTCCTTAGTCCTGCTGGCCACACTGTTCCTGATACAAGCCAGGATGCTGTTGGCCTTCTTGGCCACCTGAGCACACTGCTGGCTCATATTCAGCTGACTATCAACCAATACACCCAGGTCCCTTTCCGCCAGGCAGCTTTCCAGCCACTCATCCCCTAGCCTGTAGCGCTGCTTGGGGTTGTTGTGCCCCAAGTGCAGGACCTGGCACTTGGCCTTGTTGAACTTCATACAGTTGGCCTCAGCCCATCGGTCCAGCCTATCCAGATCTTCCTGCAGAGCCTTCCTGCCCTCGAGCAGATCAACACATGCACCTAACTTGGTTTCATCTGCAAACTTACTGAGGGTGTGGATAAAAAATAACAGAAGAAGGAAGAAACATTATACACTGAAAACTCACTGGCAGAGAAGCCCTAACATGAGGAGCTCTTGGAGTACTCAGTCTACAAAGTTTATATGAAAACATTTTTTTTTTACCTTTGGGGCTCCTTGTTTCATCACCCATAAGTAGGTGCTTACTTGTTCTTACGCAGGTTTGTATGAAGTATTTGTAAGATCATCCTCCCTTGTTCTGGATCTTAAAAATCTTGTGATGTTGTAAACCCCATGGAGAAGAGCTTGTACAGTACAAACAGTATGATAAATCTTGCAACAGGTTTCAAGAATCTGAGAGCTTTTAGTCACAGGTCCTTGAAACAAGCCCAGAGTAACACATTGCAGTTAATATTTGAATTTCAGTAATTAAATACAAAGTAAACATTGATTCATTCCAGGATTAATATTTATAAACATAAGATGAACATTTAATTTATATCAGATATTTACGAAACCTGATTTATATTAGGAATAAGTTAGGAATAAATACAGGTTATACAACTTAAGTTTTCCTTCATTTTTTATTTAATTAAAAATAATTAATTAAATTGTGTTAATAAAAATAATTTATAAAAATGCATTACATTATAAAATAATTTAATTTAATTTAATTTAATTTAATTTTAAAATAATAAAATAAAATAAAATAAAATAAAATAAAATTAAATTAAATTAAAAAGTGTTATGATCTCCTCCATAACTGGAGTCTTGCTTCACTCCAAATATCCTTTATAAAATATTAATTTGGAAATGACAGCAGAGAAAATTGAGCTTTGCCCCATCTTGATTTCAGCTGTGGATCCACATACTCTCCAAGCATTTTAAGAGCAATACCAGAATTCATTTTCAAGTGCATAGTTTTCCTCCACACACAAATTTAATCTGATCAAAGATAAGAAGAAAGAAAGACAGGAGTGACTGAGCAGGCAGGACAAGAAGAAAAGGAGAACATGGTGCTTCCCATCAGATGGCCTGACCAGAAACAGCTGACAGGCAGCATGGCAGGATGGGTGCTGCCCTGAGGGGGAGCCAGGAACTGGGGTGACCCGGGCACAGGAGGGGCCTGCCCCTGAACATGGGGTGCAGAGCTGGGGGCAACGGTAGCCCCTTGACTGCCCCCAGTACCTTGAGGGGAAGGACTGGTTGTGGCCTGGTGAGGGGGTCTCACCAGGGTCAGTGGGAGACAGGACTGAGGACACAACTCGAACTTGGGTCTGACATCCATCTGCTAGAAACCAACCTGCAAGAGGCTGGGCCTTGTCTAAAGCTTGAATGGGGCTCCTGGGACCACAGGCAGGGAGGTGCATGGGGGACCTAGGTCAGGCCACCCAGGGCGGTTAAGGCCTGCTCTGCCCTCAGGGCCCTGACAACACCCTCAAGATGAACATATTTTTGCTACAAGCTCCTTTTTACTTTTATTTAGACCAATGTAAAATTTATTAAAGTTAAGGTGGGTGAGGAAAGAATGGTATCCTGTTGATTTTAGTAGATTATGTATCTAAAATATTATACAGTTACAAAATATGATATCCTTTATTTGTCATCTGAGTTTTTAACAGTTACTCATTTCATGGGCAGGTTTTCCAAAAGCCATTTAATTTATTCTGCCTCGAAAACCTGTGAGTCAAGAAAATGCTTAATTTTCAACTGTAACAGATTTTTCTGCAATAAGGATTTAGCGTGTGTCTGTCCAAAGATGGAGATATGATGGAACAGAAAAAAGCAGTAGCTGCTTTGCAGAAGTGTAGAGATCTGCCAAACAGAAAAAGGCAGGACAACCAAAAGTGGTGGAATAGGAAAAAGTTTCAAGTGGAAATAAAATAATTAAATGAGAGAGAGGAAGACAAAAAACATGCAAGAAGTAGAAAGATGTGGAAGATAGGAACTAGAACCTAAAAGAGAACAACATTTTTGATGTACGAAAGACTTAACAAATACTCATATTTCTCATATTTATAGAAGCATGAGATAGAGTGTTTTAAAGACTCTAAGGAGGATGGAGGGATCTAGGATAAGTACAGGTACCAGAAAACAGTAGTTTGATGATGTGGAACGTTTGATAGGATAAATGGAAAAGCCTGTCACCCAAGAGGCTCTAGAGAAAAATAAGTCTTCTTCAGGATCCAATGTACAGATGTGTCTGTATGTGAAAAGGGCTTAGCTTGAATCCTGTCTTGTTTTTAATTTCTTAATTTAAGTTAAAAAGTTGTCCCCATATACCCTATATCAGTATTTTTTTCCCAACATTTTTCCCAACATTTTTTATACCAGTATTTTTTTTCCCAACATAATTAATTTGATAATTAGTTATACTTCATCATGTACTGTGGATCAACAAATTTTCTCAGTGAAAGTTTGTAACATAAATTTGGCCAGAGACTACTGCTCCTTAAAGTGCTATCTTCACTTGAGCAAAACAACTGATCAATAGGAATTTTGCTTGCTTACATAGCCCTGAGGTTATTTATCTTCTAAAAAGAGAATTCTGCCTCATAAAATGAGCTGCCTTCAGTTCAGTAAAACGCTAATTTTTGTTCTGATAATACCAACATTTCCTACAAATGGTCCGATATGTCACTGTTGTTATGGTCAAAGGTTTGTTTATGGATGAGGAGGAAACACACATTATATATATAAAAAACCCAATAATTTATTGTTAGTATAATTGAAATCTTAACAGTATAATTCAAGAATCGCTACTAGTCTAGATCTAATTGTTCCAGAAAAAGAAAGAAAAATAATTCAGTTAAAACTGTTACACATCTTGGTTTCTACCCCTTCTCCTGGAGCTATGCTCACCCTCCCACTTCTCCTCTGTGTCATCTTTTTCACCCTTAAAACCAGTTTTGTCCAGGTCTGCATTTCTGTAAGGGACGGTGCCTGAGCCACGTGTAGCCATGGGGCCTCCAGGGCCACCCAGTGTCTCGTCTCCGACCACCTCACACCTGTGCACCTCCTGCGCTCCGCTTCTCGAGGCCCCTGCTGTTGTACCAGGGCTGTGTCCTACAGCTACGCTGCGTCCTTGTGTTGGTCCTAAACATCTCCTTCTGCGCAGAATAGCTGCTTGTGACTTGTCTGTTTAAAGCTGTGCTTGTATCACACAAAGATAAACAAAAGTAAAACAAAGGAGCCCTGGACACCTGGTGGATCAGAGAAACTGCTGTCACAGCTAAACCAAGTAAAACAAAGCTTCAGGCAGGTCAAGAAATGTTCAGACAGAGCAGGACTGACAAGCCTCAGCCCTGAGGCCTTACAAACTTATTACAGTGCTTATGGCCCGTTACTAGCAATGGCAATGCCATGATACATGGCTACAGGGTTGCATTGTACAAGCAGCTTAGCAGAGGGGACCAAGAGATGATCTTCAGCCACTGGGCTTTCTGACTAAAGCACATACTTAAATTTAGGCATGTAAAGCAGCGTTGCTTATTTCAGTTATAGCAGTGAGGTGTTTGTTGACATCAGGTTAGTGTTTGTGTGCTTCAACAAATACTGTCATAACATCAGCGAATACCACTTCATTGCTGCAACTGAAATCAGAAGCTTAGATTTAAGCATATTATTTAAAGACTTCATAAAGTAGAAGTAAAGTGCTTAGCATAATATAATAATATAGCATTAAAACTGATGAAAAAGAATGTCATCACAGCTTCATGTCAGTGTAGGATTACACTACTGCTTTTTGTCAACATGTTAAATACAGTTGGTTGAAGATAGAAAAAACAGTTTTCATGAATCAAAACTGAAAAGAGGCTTTCAACTTTTTTTTTTTTTTTGGAAAGAGGGTTTATTTTTTGAAGTGAACTTTTGAAACAATATTTTTCCAAAAGACTGATATGAGTCTTTGTTTTCCTGCTTTCCATTTAATGTCCTCTGAGTATCCCTTTGTCTAACAGTATTTTTTTTCTCCTAAAATTAGTAGGGAACAGGTAAAGCACAACTAGAATCACAGATTCAAAGAACAATAAATAATTAGAATAAAATAATTAAAAAGTAAAAATTATTAGAAAAGTAAAAAATATTAGAAACCTCATGATCTCTTTTTTTCTTTAATAAATAAAAACAAAATCTGTTTGAAACAGAAAACTTGTTTTAAAATATTTCAGAAAACATTTAGTCAAAAAAATTATTTGCTCTTTTGTCAGTCTCAGATTCCATGAAAAAATCCCATTTCTCATATATAAATTCACTGCTTAAATGATTGCTGGTATTTCAGACAGTGTAAAACATTTAAGGCCATTACAGCCAATGGGCTTCATTTAGGTAGAATAAACTTATTTACAGTGTTTAAGGACTAACTTACATTATTAGAACATTTATCTTTTGATAGACATATACTCTAGACATATACAATACTCTAGAGTGTGTAGGTATATATACATACAGATATATGTATATACATATAAATATGTATAACATGCATATGTAAGCTGAGAGGAAGAGAGAGACAAAGATCCTACAGACTACATGTGCCTTTTTGAGAAGCTTTCCAATCTTGCTGGAAGGTGTCATAAAACAGTGGGGAGGAGCATCTGCAGTTAAAATTTTTCTCTTCTTATTCTATAAATATGAGAAAAATTATGACGAGTGATTAAAATCAACATGAGGTATTTAGGAAAATAGGCCAACTAAACTGCAAGGTAGCAGAAGTATTCATGGTTAAGCAGAAGGTATTTTATTTTCTGTTTTAAAACTGCCTGATAGCTTGCATTCTAATAGATAGCTTGCAAATTCTAACAGATTGAGTATAAAACTACTTGTATAGAATCACCTGTTTGTAAGGGAAGGCTTAAAAAAAAATTAAGATGATTAACTACTGGTAGCAAACACACATTGCTGTCCATGGCAACTATAATGCAAATGTCTGAAAGGGAAAGTACTCCTAAGAATGCCAAGGAGTTCTGTTGCACTCACTTAGGAAGAGTAATTAGACAGTTCCACTTAGCTCACAGAAAAATTCCGTTATACCTTGCAATACATGATTTAAATAAGCTCATAAAGGAGCCTACTAAGCAGTTGTTGACATTAAGCAGAATGTGTTTTTCAGTACATTATGTTTCCTTTGCCTATTTATACATCCCCAGCATGACTGAAAGATATATAAACTGAAGTTTATGGTGGCGCATATTAAGCAGAACCCTACAAATGGACTAACACACAAACACTGAAAAATACTTGCAAGCTAAGAGAATTTGCCACTAAAATTACCGGAGTCTAGCTTGTGTTAGATTGACATTAGATGAGATAAAAGTTATGTAAAACCTTAAGTCTCTAGAGCAAGAGAATAAACCCTGCAGTTTAAAACAGCATCTGACAGCTGTTTTACTGCTAGATTTTGAAAATTTCCATCAAGCAATGTTTCATTTGTGCTGCATGCTATTTTCTCTCAATTTTTTTTAAAGACAAATCCCACCTAGAATCTTGCATGATGTTTTAGTAGTTAAACTGTAGATTTATTTCAGAAGCTAATCTAGAGTCTGCCATTCTGGTTAAGTATCCTGACGGCAAACTGGGAACAAAAGCAAGTGCTCATTGGTGACATGGTTGAAAAGGTGACAAATGTAAAAGTGACTGGGATAAACAACAGTCTCAGAATAAAATTTTCATTAATCTATATCCAGACTTGTTTAGTGTTTGGATGCATGCTTTCAGGAATCATAAGATGTTAGAGGGAAGCATAGCTTGTCCCTGAAAACCAGAGGTCCCCGCCCTCTTTCACCAAGTCTGACTCTTCCAGCGTACATGAAAAATTTCCTAAAGTTGTCTGGACCTTGTTTATTCTTAAAGTCTGCTCAGAATCTTTATTTCTCAGATCCTACTGTCAGCAATACATGTTTAATGTTTCTACATCATATCACAAGTGCCTGGTCAGACTGCCACCAAAATATCTTTTTAATACAATACAACTTGATGTCAAATCCTCTGTCCATAGATATATGCTGACTTCTATAAACCTACCTGTATATTTTATTTCCACAAGTATAATGATACTGCTACTGAAGTTCATGGAATCATGTAAATGAGGGATTTGACTGTTTTGATAACGTGCTCCAGCCATGTGCTGTAACACCCAGTACACCTTGGCTGTATTTTTGACAGTTGAAAATGGATCTGAGACCACAGATCAATGAGCAAGCTGACATCTCAGCTTTTCTTCTTTCAGTTCTCTACCAGACAGTTTTCCAAGGTTGGGCTCCTTCAGCTGAGCAATCAGGATACTGGTTGCTGTTTCATGAACTGGGAATTTGTGTAACTGAATGAAGAGATCCCAGAGGACACATGAAAGTAGTGTAGGACAAGCCAGTAGCCATCTTGTACACTTCCAAACTAAATATAACAACTTGTACCTGAAAAAGGCTGCATGAACCAGTCAGACATGATATATAATGCTAGGACCTTACTAATGAAGTAGTTTTTGGAAACTCTCCACTCTAGTAGCAATGGATGCAATGAGATTGCACTCTGAATTGCAAAATGTCCTTACATTTAGACATAAAATCTTTACGAGCATTGGGCTATTTGCTTGTTTATTATACATGCAGTCAATTTAATTAACACTCTAAGTTAGTGATCCAAACCATCTAATCACCTGTTTTTTAAATTCTCTGTACCAGAAAATCACTGCTACTAAAATGAAGAAAAATTCTCCAGTTTTATATACTGTATAATAATTGTGCTCACCCAAGTTTCTTGGACAACTTTCAGGACAGTACTGAACTTTAATTTGAACTTCAGTTCTATTGCATTTGAAAACCCTTTCACTCCTAAATTCTGAATGCTGCAGTGCATGTCCACTATATCCAAGAAGCAAACACAGATTTCCAAGTAATATCTCACAGGTCTATTCACTCTTTCATTTGTGTGTACTGCTTTAGTGCATAGTTCAAAGTACCCTTCCTGGTGATTTTTCATTCAAAGTGTGCACATCTAGGTAACATTTCAGTATATTAAAAGTTTCTCCTTTTATCAATAACCTTGCCTGAAGATTGCACTCAGGCAAACATAATCCTCTCTTCAATTCCTTCTTTTGGGAAGTGCAGTTGTCAGTTGCTATTCTTTTGTCTGAACTTCAGTGTTTTATCCTGTAGGGATACTCTCCATATGTCTATATTAACTCCATTGCATGAAAAGCAAGCATTCTAAATTATGGATGTTTACTGGTATGACAGAAGTGGAATATATGTGCATTGACTGGAAAAGAGAAACAGAGTAAGGAAGGTAGAAAAAGAAGTTGGTTATTGTGATTTGGTACTGATTTGAAAATCTCATGAAACAATTGTGCCAGTAAGCAACATCTGTGTAGAAAGGAGGAAAGGTAAAATGCCACAGTGTGCATTATTTTAACATTGTCTTAAGGGATAGTGGAAAGAGGAACAAGGAGGAATGAGGGACAGAAAGTGAGAAGGATAAGGCTAATTAAGAAAGATATACCAAACATAAAATATACTATCCAGTACACCTAATCTGAAAACAGGAAGTTTCAAATTAGACCAAATGTGTTCTGTTAGTGAAAGCTCAACTCATTTCATGACAGTGAAAATTAAATGATTTGGGTTACATGTGTAAAATTCAACAAAATACCATCCCAAACTGAAAATAGCAGGAATCAATAACCTTTTCTAATTCTAGGAAGACAGGTGTCTGATTAAATCTTTTATTTTAATAATAGCTGTTTTTTAATACTGTGCAGTGAAAGCCTTTTCAGTAGGGAAACTTTTATGGCAAAACTGGATAAGATCTTATAAAGTTGACATTGATGCAGCTTTTCAAATACAGCTTGAGGGAAAAAAAAAAGTTTGAGAAGAGAAATATCTCCTGATTAATTAGCCTATGAAATATAAAGAAACACTTGTAGAAAGTTAGCAGCATTTCTAAAGCAGGTCATGGAGGCTCTACAATTTCTTGTTCAGTGTGATAGATTGATGTTACATTCATTGGCATGTTCAGTGGAAGGGATATACCTGCTCCTCAATGGTGACAAGAAGGTGGACTTTCATGAGGTGTGTCCTGCAGAGCTGCATTCAGCTGCTAGTCTGGCTTTAGAAGATTCAAATCTAGAGCTGGCGGACACTGAATAAGTGTAAATCATTTGAAAGGGATCCACCTTTTCAGCTTGTCCAGGACAGCAGTTTTTGTTTCAATACCTGTAACCTACAGTCTCATAATAAGTACCATATCCTAAGACTTGCTCAGAAATACTGTCTTTATTTACAGTAAGTTTCAGATCAAGCAATGTAGGCAAGGTTGGGATGCATCTACTCTACAGAGGCAAAGAATCCAAATGAAGTAGTAGTGCCAGCACAACTTACGGCTTGCATTCCAAGATGTTTCTGAGGAGCCCAGATAGTAATGAGTGCTTTATGTTGGGCCTTGTATGATGTGATGCCAAGTCTGAGGAAGGACTTTCCTCTCTGGCAGGCACAAGCATACTTCTCTGCCACAAGGAGAAAACAGCTGAAGGATACTTTCCAACTCCAGGCACAGCTGGAACAGAGCTGTACAAAGGGAATCCCTATACTCTGATTGAAATAATCATGCTTTACAAAAATGCCATATGGATATTTTGTCTTCCTCACATTGTCTGATTGGTTGACAAACATTTTAACTAACAGAATGAGGAAGATTTGCATAATTACTCTGTATTTTTAAGAACTACACAAGGAATATGCATATTTTGGTTTGGCTTCTAGTGTAACTTTGCTTTTATTGGCTCCTCTTTTTATATCTCGCAGGCTGTTGCCCAGCAACAAAAATGTCACGGAAGTAATTCACATCAATATAGTGGAAAAGTCTGTCCGAGAGGAGAGAAAATAAGTTATCTGAAAAAATCTTACCCATTCTAAATGAATCAAATATCTATCTATCTAACCATCTATCTGTTTATCTATAGATAGCTGTTATCATTCTTTTTGTTTCTTTTCCCCCATCAGCCATGTTCACTGTTTTGTACTTCAGCGATCAGAAACACCTAAGGGAGAGGAAGACTTTTATTCCTAAGAGAAAAATAATGTTCCTAACGTTATTTAATGTATTATTTCAGAAAAGTAGAGTGGAAGTCAAAAGAGAAAGACTTTTGGATCTGAAAAGCTGATCACAAGTTCTGTGGCTAGGGCTGTTACAAAACAGCTTTACTTTTCCACATCCCAATGTGCACAGACATGAAAATCTGGGCTTCAGATAAATCAGATACAACTCCTCATTGGAAAATGTCAATAGCACTGAGTCATACTGTTTTTTTTATGCTGCTTCACATCTGAAAAGAATGAAAACCACGGGACTTAACTGAAAATGGTTCCCCTAATAAGCCAATATGTACATTACAAACAAACAAACAAAAAGAAAACAAATTTGTAGTTACCTCGAAGGCAGAAAGCATGAGAGAAATACCTTTTGTGCAAAAGATAAGAGAAGATGACCTCAAGAGATTCCTTCCAAACTAAATTAATTATGAATATTAAAAGGCAGTGGTTTGTGCCAGAACATAAAAAATATTTTATATTTTTATATTCTTTCATAGGCTCACATAATAGAGTTTTTTTTTTTTGAAAATGTTAGCATATACTTGAGATTAATTTAACATTTAACAGAATTAATTTAACATTTAACAGAAATCATGAGTTTTCTACTTTATTTGTCTATAAAAGATAAAGTCAAAAATATTAACTTCCAAGGTCATTGCTTCAAATACTGTTTTAGTCAAAAAGTGTAAATTATAAAGCTACTTTCATCTGTAGTTTGTAGATAGTTGATGGAGCAGAGCAATTGAAACATACAAGCCAGCTGATCTACAAAAATATACATGTACAATTTGTTTATGTACAGATAAATACACATAAATATATAAATGTGCACACACATACATGAGTATAACAGCATTAAAAATACATGGATAGCTGGTTCTCCTAATTATATGTGTTAAATGAACATCCAGTTACCAAGTTTTTCATCACAGCCTAAGGGCCATGAATGGCAGGTCTAAATAACACTTTGCTGAAAAACTGAAAATGGGTGGAAGAGATGTTCATTTTATTAGAGTAATAAATATATAATCACTCAGTACAAATTAAGATGGTGTCCTCTTGTCCTACAGCATACAAAAAGGTGGTCATTTACATAGGACTTTTCTTCAGCAATGGGCAGTCTTCTAACCACATTTAGTATGTGAAGTTCTTGTGTTAGGTGGCAAAAATTGAGACTGGCAAGAAAGACAGATAGAGGAACACTGATTAATGTGAAAGTCTGAGGCAACAATAGACAGGAATCTTGTACTAAATCTGGTATGCAACACAGTATAAGACAGCTTGAATTTTCACTTGTCTCTGGTCTGCCAAAATCCTGTCTTCAATGAAGTTAGATGGAATGAACAAACGTGCATGAATTAAACAGGTTACACTGACAACTCTGAATAAAGGGCTCTCTACTTTTCGGATGTGCCTAGGCCATTCCCCTGAGAATGCCACATAAAATTGCTGTTCTGGAGGGTGACTCACAGAGCAAGAGCTATTCAGAATAAGTGCAGGTCTTGCCTGGTCTAATGACATCAAATCTGTCAATATGATTTGGAAAGTAACTGACAGTTGGGCTTCATGGTGTCAAGGAATAAGACTGATAATTATGTTGGTGACCCTGAAACTTTTGGGTCTAGTGCTGTTTTTGACACCTGTACCTAGATGAAGACTGCATATGCTACTCTTGTTGACCAGTTCAACATACAAACTCAGTAATTAAGGAGTTTGTCTTGAAATGTTTTCCTGAAAGTGTATTTGAACTGGAACTGCTATCATATTTTGCCATATGTTAGTTGGACCAGCAGTGGTGTTGACGAAAGTACAAGTTTTAAGCATAAGGAATTCCTTTTGTGGGTCTAGTACAGGTTTAAGGATTTTTAACTCTAACGATTTTTCATTTTAATTGGAACTGGCATTCGAAGTGTAGGACATGCTTCTGTGTTATTTGTTAAGATGATTTGCTTCTTTTTTTCCCACTTGTGAAATGAGGATGGGATCAACAAGCTAACATTGCAAAACAGTTTTGTTTCTAGAGGCGGAAAAGCTTGAGGAAGGACTTAAAGAGTGATACAGACTCTGTTAATCTTTACTCATGTGGAAAACAAATGCTCCCGTAAGTCTCATGCCAATTTTTCTATATGACCACTTGATTATTTCTGTTAAGGATGTTTCCTTATTTATTATCCTTATTCCATATTAAGGATGTGTTTCACTGTTGCAGCTTATATGCCTAAGGGTCTATACCAGTCATTCTTAATGAGCAGATTAAAAAAAGCAAAAAGAGAAAAACCTGCTCATCCCACTCTTGAGTGGACAGTTACTCATCTCATACCCCAGTTACCTTTTTACCTTGACTGATCATCACCAAACTCTGAAATATCTGCTAGAACCCTTTGCCAGAGTAAACTTCATTTGTATTGTTTGTTCAAGCAGGAAATGTATTTGCTGTCAAAAGGAAATCATTAGTCAAGAAATGTGTGTGTTTAGAATTTATCTAATTGCATCCTTTAAAATACCCTTTTTCAGTTTTCCATTGAAATGTAAATGGACCATACAAAATTGCAGCATAGTACATCAGTATTAATTTGATTTTATTGATTTGTTGTGCTTTATGCTGCAAGTTAGTTTATAAAGACTTTAATATTACCCTTAATTAGATTATGGTCACTAGTTCACCTTTGTCTACTATTTTGCAAAATAACAAGTTATAGACTCTTTGTAATACCTTACAAAGGATACATGGCGGTGCACTTATGAGGTTGTGCTTATCTGAGTGGCATAATTGAGCTATTCTTAAATTACATTCTCAATTACTTTCCCTGGTAGAGAGGCAAGACAGGCACCATTATCTCATCTTCCTTGCAAGATCTTTTCTTGAGCTGAGGGAAAAGGAGCAGAAGATAACAGACGGGAATCTGAGAGGAAAAGGGAAAAGCAGGACAAAAATATCGATTTTAAAATCTTTAAAGCAAAAATATTTATAAAGTCAGTATTATCTTAAAAGATAATGTTGCTTAAAGATAAAAAGTTTAAAAGCAACTTTATTTTCAAAGCTTTAGTTTAACATAATTAATGATTTTTTTTCCAGTAGATTTAACTAACAATTATCTCCATCTCAACACAAACACGGATGTTTATATGTACAGGTACAACTCATCACCAGCAGTTCTCATCCCATAGACATCTTCAGAGTATGAAAAAAAGTTATATTTACCCGAAAACATTTATTACTGGTGTCACACTTTCCTGCTGGCTATTCCACTCCCCAGATTTTAATCACACTTGCCTACGGTAATGTAGGCAACACCCTCTCTCTTCCTGGCACAGCCTGCTTTAGCTGTGCCCTCTAACTAGGGAAGCAGGTCCTGGGTTCTGAGAAACCTCAGTGCTGCCTTACAGAGCTTAGACTAGTCATGTGGATTCAAACTTCACCTAAGCCATCATGGCTCTGGATTGTCACCATTCCTTTTCTTATCCTGGTATTGGCTAAGTATGTTGCAAATTTAACACTGAAAAGAAAAAAAAAAANGGAGTATTCCCGCCTTTCATTTTGCCAAAGTTTGAGAAATAATGTATACCTACATTGCTGCAGCTCAATTGATAAATCTTTCTGGTTGTTTCGGTACGAGGCCTTACAGTCTTCAGTAAATTTCTCACTTTAGAACACCAGCAAAGGTATAAAATAACACTTGAAAGTAAATGAACAACTACGTGGGTCAGTGCAGATGTAAAACTTGTGTTATTCAAAACTGTATCAGAGATTATAACCTACTGCTAATATTCTGTCCTCTCTGAAGTTAACTAAACTCAATGATGCCAAGAGTTAACCTCATATTTCTTTTCTCAAGCTTTAAAATTTGAGATCTGTTTGCCTTCCATTAATTCCTCTTTGTTTGCCAAGCTACTGCTGCCTTTACATGGTTAAATAGCCTCTTAGCAGAAAAATCCATTTGTGCGCATTGGGATTTTATTCAGTTGTCTGGTAAAAATTTGCAGCTCTTATCCAGTTGCATAATAAAAATATAATAGTTTGAAACATTTTTCAGTGTTATTTACTAGTGGAAAAAAAACTCCTATAAAGTAACAATTTTAAACAAATTCTAACAGTACTTATAACTTATGTTCCCTGAAAGTTGGGTATTTGCGTATGGATGTATTTGTATAATCCTAAAACTTGTATTATCTTGAGTGTTTTTGTAGTCTAAATGAAGGCCTCATTTTCCAGTCACTGTATCACTACACTACAAGCAAGCATCTATAACTTTAATAGAAGCAAACATCCATAACTATTGAACACAACAAACTGGTAACAGACTTGCTTTTCCTGCTCTAGATTCCCATCCGCATTGTGAATTTCAGCAGCACCTGAGACTATTCAATGAATTTCAACAACCTATGTTATAACTTGTTGGACCGGGCAAGACCCTTAGGAATTTCCTCCTCATCTTTGTCCACATTGGACTGTCTAATGGAACCAAGGGACCACTTGACTCAGGTGTCCAACTTTCTCTCCATGGTATTAATAAATTATGCTATCATAAATTAAACTTTTAAAATGCACATGATTATTAGAAGTAGGACTCCTTTTGAAAGTACTTGTAAAGTGACTCAAAGAAGAACCTTTGATATATATATTTTCCCTTAAGTGTGCTCACTGAACCTTCCTCTTCACGTTGAGCTACATATCATTGTCACTGTCATTCCTAAAAGAAGGTTATAAAGAAATCCTCTTAGGAATGTTTCTGATTAAAAAAAATAAAAAAAATTGAAGAGTTTATAAAATGATATTGAAACCAAGTGATAAATATGCAAATTAAACTTGCCAGGTGGCAGGAACTCTTTCAATGTTCCTTTTCACCTTTGGGTAGAGTTTGAAAGTCTTCTGCCAGTATCTTGGTCTCAAAATGATTTGAAGACTGTTCGTGAGCAAATTTAAAATTTTAAATTTATATTTTCAAGGTCATTCTTGTACCTTAAATTAAATGCTTCAAGAAAAAAATGTAGAACAGGTATGAACACAGATAAAGAAGAGAATGTCAAGAGCAAAGTGAGCAAAAAGTCTACATAAGGCTGGAGTCAAAGGGTAGTAAAAGAAGACTTACATCTGCATGAAATCTTAGAGTGCCTATACTGATCCAGAAGGATTATCCATTTGGCATGTGTCCTTCCCTGACTGTGCCCAGTACAGAACTCAGAATGAATCTTCAGCTGCACATCAAATTCTTTACACAGATTGAGATTATGGCTTTTGTTAGCTGACAACAGAAAGCAAAAGACTACTTGAGAGGTAATTTCTAAGTAATATAAATTAAATGGTTGAAATAGTTTTAATGCATGTGCAACAAGTGTGGCAGGTGAGATTACAGTGATAGTTTATCATACTGATAATTTATATGAAGTATTGAGAAAACAAGTGCAATGTTTAAAGAATACTATGACTGTATTTGGTTTGCCCGAATTTAAACACAGATGAAAGAAGTTGAGCTAACAAGTATTTTACTATTATTCCCATTATCATTGTTATTGCTTTGCTTCCAAAAACATAGTTTACAACTGACTCTACACAATGTAAAATTTGATGAGACTTTCACTTGTGTTATTAAGGTATGCTTGGTTTGATCAGTGCTAGACAATACAGCAACAAAAACAGAGGAAGTGGTACATTAGTATAAATGATACAGTTATTTTTACTTTCAATGGGCACAAGAAAGCTACGAAGTAAAACTGAAGCATTTACAAATCTTCAGTGAAAAAATGACCGGGCTAAGCCTGAATTACGTTTAATTGTCTAAGACATCCAGAAAGTTGGAATGTATGGTTTAAAGACTCCTTTCTTTTTAAAGTAGAAATGAGTATCCCAGAAATTTACTTCAAACAGAACCTCTCATGACAGTAGTCATGTCTGACAGGAATCATGTCAGTCAAAGACTGCATCACTGGTAATGCTGTCTGGTTTAACAAAATGTGATAAATAGAGCAGACACCCAAGTGAGAGCTGAGAATTTACTGTATTGATGAATGACTCAGCCTATCACTGTTCTTAAGAATGATTTATCCTGCTAACATAGTGGTGATATTTTGGGTTTTACTGTCTATGTCTTTCATGGTGTAACTTATGGACCTTTTGAGGGTAACTTACAAGCCTTTTGATTATAGCTGAGCTTCATTCTATACCTCATACCCAAGGTTGAAAATCTGTCTTTAAATGTTGACTCTTAAGTACTCTAAAAGCCATATATACACTGCATGGTGATACACAATACCATTAATGCTCCAAAATGGGGAACATTTCCTGAGGCACAATCCATTCCACTGACCCCAAAAACTCTATTTGAAGATAAAATCGTACCTCAAAATTGTGTCCAAAACTGAAACATAGGTTGTCTTCCCATTTAGACATAATGTACCCACTATCCCTTGCATAGAGATAGAAATGGATAACAATATTTGAAAGTGTTTGGATCTCACATGTAAAGTGGATAACACCAGATTAAGCTGGTGCAAAAAAAAAAAAAAAAATCATGAGTTGTTGTCTCTTAAATTTATAGTCTCTAGACTGTAGGGATTAGTGTACTTTCGTGGCTTCGAAGAGACATTAGCTCAATGTTTCCATAACTTACTATATGCCACAGGCAACACAGATGCCGATTCTTCTGTTTGTTGTGATTGCTTTCCTCTGTTGCATTTTATTCTGCTGTTTTAGTTTAGTGGCTTTGACACCACCACTGCAAACACCAGCTCTGGCAACTCTACCACCAGCAAATGGACAATAATAGCAGTTTTCCTATGTTGTGGAAATAACATCAGATAGCTAATGATTTGCCTAAGCACATTTTCTTAAGCCTTCATTGGCCTGCCTCTTGGCAATCCAACTGATTTTTACTACCTACTGAAATAGTTTTAGATACTGTGACATATGCCTCAGATGCCAGTCAGATATAACTGAGCCTGTAGGACTCTTGCTTGAATGATGAGTATTTGACTTTTACTACATTAGTTATTATTCTGAAAGTTTGTACTGCATGGGCACAGAGAGTACGTGTATGAAAGAGCCCAAAATGCTTACTGGAACAGCTCTAAATCATCTACATTTTTAAGCTACACAGGAGAACAGGGATTACAACTGCATGGTGCACATTTACTTTTGTTTGGATGCAGATGCTTATTTCCTTCTCGCAAGGCTGTTTTAATCTCTTCAAAAGCTGTTCAAGCTTTTCCTCTGCTCCACGGGACTTCATCAATCATGACACTCTGAGATGGCACATTACCA
This sequence comes from Anseranas semipalmata, assembly GCA_013399115.1. Taxonomy (NCBI): domain Eukaryota; kingdom Metazoa; phylum Chordata; class Aves; order Anseriformes; family Anseranatidae; genus Anseranas; species Anseranas semipalmata. The sequence goes on from VXAA01005296.1 coordinate 22,714, forward strand.
CAGGGACATAATAGTCAGTGCTGCACTGTCAACAAAAACAACTGGCTTGACTTGCTTTTCATTAAGATATGGTTGGACCCAGACCCCTGTTTTTTAAGCTTCTGTTTGGGCCAAACCACTTAGCAGCAGGATCAAAATAGCAATGTACTGCAAATTCTCTAGTGCATGCACAATCTGTATACAATCATTAGCAAAGAGTAGGTCATGGGCCAGCAGCTCTACAATCTTTAGCTTATTGCAGTCTCTGTGGTCTGAAAATTCCATCATTATTAAAATTCAAATATGGATTCCTTTCTTATTGACTCAAAAATCAAGAATTGCTGTACAAAAGACACTTAAAATATCTCAGTAAGGACCCAGTTTAAAAAACACTCCCCCCTAACAAAATCAGTCAAAAACAAAAACACACAAAGAAAACCATAAAACTTTCCTTCTGTCCATTTCACCCATGAAAGCTCTAACAATCCACTTCAGTTTAGGACTCTCCTCACCATGCCATCAACAAACACCTTAAACAGATCTGTGCATAAGCCTCTAAGGATCTTCATGACTACAAAGACTTTAACTAGGACCTACATCTACCCTCTGACTTTTTCTTTAAGTGGCCTGTCTGCAAAAATCATATGAAAGGCCTTGTTCAAACTAAAGACTTATTTATTTGTAACTTTATTTAAAATGATATTTTTCATACAGTATGAAAATAATATGAAATATATATATATTCATAAATGTATTTATAAACATAGTGATAAAAACAAAGGCTTTTATGCACAGTACCAGCCAAGGTACTGACACTAGCCAAAACAGCAACCCATGCTAATGATCTGAGTGCCAGTTGCTTACTACTGTGGTTGTCCCACCAGCAATGCAACATATGCCAGAAGCCCTGTGGAGTGTTAAAATGCCTTCTAATCTAGGATACTGAATTACATAAGGGAACACACATAAGGAGTGAACCAAGCCTACAGATACACTAGATTATGTCTAGACAAACATCTGATAGTAGGAAGGTATCTTGCAGCAATGTCTCCAACAGCATGCTTTGGGATTATTTAATTAGTTTTTTTTTGTGGAAATTGCAATATGAATGTAACAGTTAAGATGCCTTCAAATTAGTCTTTGAGACAAGGTATTTTACATATGGAAATGCTTTCTAGGAAGAGAGGATGGAAGGGCAGAATACAGAAGGAAAACAGGGCTTAAGAGTTCAGGCTACAACAGGCACCTTTCTTTCTGTCTTCCAATGTGGTGTGGTTCAAGAGGCTTAATTTGGTCTCTGCTAAAGCTTCTCTGTTTCCAAAACTAGGAATTCAGAAAGTGCAAGCTGCTATTTTTATTGACTTGCTTGTTCTCGGAGTTTATTACAAGTTTAGATCTAATAGTTTATATAGCTCATCATCAATAGTTTAATATAGTTCCTCACCATTACTTATCCTTCTTAACTACTTTCCCCTCATTTTTTTTAAAATGAAAAAGGACATTTTAACAAATTAGTGTTCAGCATCAAAAGCTTATTCTTATGCAGAGTAACTAAAAAGCTGTGGTAAGAACTGACTTCGAGGAAAATGATGAATCTCCCCAGTATGGCTGACCTGCTATTCCCACTTAAGTTAAACTAATAGATTTGTTCATTTCTGAGGTAGCTTAATTGTCTTACTACCTCCATCTTTCCCATGCATTCAGTTTTATATTGTGTTATTCTTTCTCTTCAAATGCAAAAACGATCACTGAAACTAAATCTTAATGGAGATGCAGAGAGAGTTAATTTAAACTAGAGGCAGAGCACCAGAAGAAGCTTGTGCTTTGATAACATAAGCTGCAGAATCATTTAGTATCAGTTAACAGATTCTCGAAATGGGACAAAAATTGTGTCCAAACCTTGCACAGTTGTTCTGTCATACTCATGCTGGAAAATGAGTTGCAATAAGCAACTTGAGGGGGAGGGCTGACAATATTTATTATCTTTTACTTTACATTTATTCAAAAAAACAAAAGATCCTTTTACAACCAGAGTAGGAAAAGCCCAAACCCTCATTTGTTCAAGAAAAAGGAACTACATTTGCCTTCAGGAAATTTCAAAATGAAATAGTCAAAACAGGAGCCCCNTAGCTAAAGAATCCAATTTCATGAAGATTTCATCTGACAAAACTTCATGGTTTGACAGCATGTGGTTCCACTGGAGTTTACTGAATCAGCTATTGTCAGCCTCCAGGGAGGGAAGTCAGGTAGAATAAATTAGAATAACCTATTGTAGAGCTGGCTCCACAGCAAATGAGGGTGAGAATTAAGGAGCAATAATCATGTTTTGTGCAAAATTAACACAAAGACCAAAATTCCACCCAAACAGGATGAAAAGACAGCTTCTCCTGGAGCTGAAATCTGAAAGTATTACTTATTGGAAGAACCCACCACATTCTGAAGCACAAAGATGGCCTCTGGCAATCCCAAACAGCCGTGGACAGGAACTTTTTTCAGCCTTACTCACCTTTCTTACTGACCAGTCCTACTGATCTTTCACTCCTTTCAAGTAGTATTAGCCACAGCTGAACAGCAGCACCTGCAGAGGGAAGACTAGGTCAGATCAGCAGGTATTGCAAATGCAAGGCTTATTCCTGTCAACTAGCCTTGACTCTACACCACCTTTCTTATAACTAAAGGTGTGAGGGTTTTCAGGCTTGGAGAATTGCTGATGTATACTAATTAATTAAACAATTGATTAACTACTAAGTATCAAGCATTAACTACATAGAAGTAATTAAGCTATTCATCCTACAGACTAAGCACAAGCTTGTTATTTATTGCCAGACTTAAACATTCATATGTGGTACCAGATACCTGGAGCAAACATCTTTCCCTGTTTCTCAACAGGATAGCAGCTGTCTTGGACAACATCTTTGGATAGCTACTAAATTTTCTTAGCAACCTTTTTTTTTTCTAGCTATATATAAATAGTTTTGCTTCTTCCTCTGCTTTCTGCAGATATTCAGCAGCACAAATAACCATGAATACAATCCTGTTCTTTTCCTCATTGTTACTTCCCTGTTCATCCATCTGTAATAATAAGAATAAAAAAAAAGTTACAAAAACTTGAATGGTTAACATGCCATATAAAGCGACATTTGTCAGTCATTACTCTGTCAAGTTTTGAGTTTTATCTCACACTGGGAAAATGCTTCAGTCATTCAATTAGAATAATCATCTAGGCTTAGTCTCAGCATCTATAGGTGGAAGCTCATTACAATAATATGAAGAATTCCTTAAAGGAATCCCCTTAAAATAAGCAAACGCATACATCGCACTTGTCAAAACAAAGAATGACCCTTGCTATGCTTTGATTAAATTGTTTGAGATGAAATTGTCTTTTTCTTAAAGACATTTATAATAGCAAAGAACATATCAAATAACCTCTACTCACACTAGTAGGTCCTAAATAGTGAAGTGGATTAAGTCTGTGAGTAAAGACTGCATTTAGAATAAATGATCAGGTCAAGGATGAATTAGTTAACAAGACAAGACGTATTTATCTCTAGGTTTAGGAAATGAGATTTTAAAATTATTTACCTTATTAATTTTTATTTGATACTATTGTTGGGCTAATGTCACGTTGTGAGCTTTATTCTTGCAAAAAACAAACAAACAAACTTTTTTTTTTCCCTTTATATAAACTCAAGCTTTTATATAATCATTTAATCCTTAAAGCCACAGCTTTAAGAAGAGTATAATAGTTTTGGAAAATATGGTGACACTATCTATTTATTTTTTATGCTTTGAATCTTTTTCTTTTCTTTTCTTTCCTTTCTTTTCTTTCCTTTCTTTTCTTTTCTTTTCTTTTCTTTTCTTTTCTTTTCTTTTCTTTTCTTTTCTTTTCTTTTCTTTTCTTTTCTTTTCTTTTCTTTTCTTTTCTTTTCTTTTCTTTTCTTTTCTTTTCTTTTCTTTTCTTTTCTTTTCTTTTCTTTTCTTTTCTTTTCAGCACAGCATAAGAGGCTGCTTTTTAGACTGACCACAAATTATATGTAAATAATGAGTAGATGTTTCCTACCAAAACTGTGTGACCCAACATGTAAGTTATATGTTGGCAAGTAATTCATAACAAATTATTATAGTTTAATTCTGTCTGTTTATATGCTTCCTGTAAACAAACACCTACTTCATGGGTGAATTTCATTAAAACAAGCAAACAAACTAATTTTGGTTTTCAGTTTAATCTGAGGCATTACCTTGGCATCTGACGAACTGTGTGCACAAACTCCTCCTGATCAGTAGCTTTTTAAGTACAACTAATTTTAAACATTTGTATTTTGTAAAAACAGCTGTTTTGATTAAACACAACCATAGACTCTATTTATTTTATTTAATGAGCCAAAATCTTATAATGAGTTTTCATCTGTAAATAATGGTGTATATGAATGATAGTTTATTCCTACAAATATTTGGCAATACATGGGTAAAATAAATTTTACATTAGCATTCATGCCAGTGAACTAATTTGCTCATTATTTCCAGCAAGCAGACAGAAAGGTGTAAACACAGTCAAAGCAAATGCAATTAAATTGAAAAATTTGGGGAAAAAATGTGGTATTAGTACAGCTGCACTTAGGAAAAAAAATCTTAAAGGTTATTTATTAAAAAGTTTATTTTATTGACTGTCCTATATTACCTTAAAAAATCAGTGGCATACATAATTTGTCTGCCATATTACTGTTTAATCTTTGATTTCAAGTGTAACTATAAAGAGAGGCATAAATTAGAAAAGATGCTCACTATTAGTGTTATAAAAATTGAAACTATTTTCACCAAAGGAACTGTCAGTTGAGTATGCCTGATTCAAAAAGACCGGTCATGTTGCACAATTCTTGCCCTCCAAAACAGTGAGTCACGTGGAGGAGCTGTCATAGACAGAACTGAAGAACTGAAATAATTGTTGAATAGTAACTTGGAAAAAACAAACATGCAAGCAAAGCTGCAACAATCACTTTACTCGTAGCTTACTATTGTTAAATAACACCGGTGTTATTTACTAAAGACTATACTTTTCAGCTTTATCAGATTTATATAAATCCAAAATTCATTAATTTGAACAGCTCTATTACAATGAAGATTTAATTGTCTAGCAAAGGGGATGAAACTTAGAAAGAAGGTCTGTTCTGTCTAATGATTAAGAAGGGAAGCTGCAAATCTTTCATCATAAAAATACACTCCATTTAAAACCTTTAAACAAAAGTAGGGGTAATTTTAATACCTGTGAAAATCCAATTAATTGGGATAAATGCATATTTTTACAAGTCATTTTTTTAACTCAGGTCAATTAAGTCTGTCTTGACAGTGAATAAGATCTACCACAACATCTTATTTTTACAAAGCCCATTAGAACAAGAGGAAACAAGGACAGCAGAAAGAGAAGCCTGCCCCTAACTGTGTTTTCACAGGCTGAAGTCTCAGAAGATGGGGAAACCCATAATGCTGCAACCCCAGTGTCATGACTGTTGGCAGAATAGTGCATTGTGAGTGCTTCTGGTCACCAAGGGAGCAGACTGGCAGCTAAGCAAGGGATCTTCAAAAAGGCAGTCATGGAGAGACCCTCCTAAATGGATCAGGAATGACAGACAGAAAAAAGAGTTCAAGCTAAGATGGGCCCCCATGACTGGGAATAGGTGGATGTCTTCTGCTCTCCTGGCTAAAAAAACATTAATATTTTAATTACCTTGTTATGATTGCCCCCCTTGGAAAAAGTCTTATGGGAGACACCAGTGTATTCAGTAGCTAGATGGAAGGACTACTTCCTTGGATGAAGGAGCTGTGGTTCCAAAAGGCTAGATCTGAAGCAGGGCTTTATGTGAAAAATCAAGTATGAGACAGTTTATCACCTTTTCTGGAAAGTGGCATGCAAACACTTGTTTATATCTGGGTAGCACAGCACAATTCCAGCTCAGGAAGACTACCAACAAGTAATACACACTATATATGCCATATCACTGCATCACATGATGAGCCTGTGGTTTCTTGGGAAAGGACAGGCTCACCTTCCCACTGGGCAAATCACAACTGTTTGGCAGACTTGTTTTACTATTGAATCTCTAATGTAAAAACAACTCATCACACGCTTTTCACTCTCCAAAAATTATACATACCCCAAAAGTCAAATAGTGCTGCAGACTATGTAAAAGGCATGTCAAGGGAAAGCTAATTAGCGGGATGAGGATAGACCAGATTTGCTAATTGCGCATAACCATACTTGCTGTGCATGTTTTAACTGTTATCATAAACTTGTGATCATAAACCATAAACCAACACTAGCAGATCTGAATATTACTAGCTGTAGTGAAAAGGAAAAAACATTATTAATGTGCTGCAGAATCATGATGGGAAATGACTTACCCGCTAGAGAGAGTGCCATATGCTGTCTTTACCTGCTGATGAAATTTTCATATATATTAGAACAGAACAGAACAGAACAGAACAGAACAGAATAGAATAGAATAGAATAGAATAGAATAGAATAGAATAGTTCAGTTGGAAGGGACCTTCAAAGATCATCTAGTCCAACTTCCTGACCACTTCAGGGCTAACCAAAAGTTAAAGCATATTATTAAAGGCATTATCCAAATGCTTCAAACACTGACAGGCATGGGGCATCAACCACCTCTCTAGAAAGCCTATTCCAGTGTTTGATCACCCTTAAGGTAAAGAAATGTTTCCTAATGTCCAGTCTGAACCTCTCCTGGTGCAGCTTTGTGATGTTCCCATGTGTCCTTTAATTGGTTACTAGGGAAAAGGGACCGGCACCTCCCTCTGTGCTTCCCCTCCTCAGGAAGCTGCAGAGAGCAGCGAGGTCGCCTCTCAGCCTCCTCTTCTCCAGACTGGACAACCCAAGTGTCCTCAGCCTCTCCTCACAGGACATGCCTCCGGCCCTTTTACCAGCTTTGTTGCCCTTCTCTGGATGTTTTCAAGTACCTTAATGTCCTTTTCATATTGTGGATCCCAGGACTGCACACAATATTCAAGGTGAGGCTGCACCAGTGCTAAATATAGCAAGAGATCCACCTCTTGCTGTGTTTAATGCACCCCAAAGTGCAGTTTGCCTATCAACCAGCTGCCACACAGAGGTAGCCCCATTCACTATAACCCTTTGAGCCCTACTGTTGAGCCAGTTCATCACCCAGTGTAATGTAAACCTGTTTTATCTCACAGTTGGACAATTTGTCCTGAAGGATGTTGTGAGGGACAGTACCAAAGGCCTCACTAAAATACAGAAAGATTACATCCACTGCTTTCCCTTCATCTACCAAGCAGGTGACCTTACCACAGAAGGAGATAACATTACTAAGGCAGGACTTTCCCTTGATGAACCCATGTTGACTATGCCTGATAATAGCTTTGTTCTTTAACTGACTTTCAGTAACCCCCAGGATAATCTTCTCCATAGCTTTTCCCAGGACTGAGGTTGGACGAACACGTCTGTAGCTTCCTGGGTATTCCCTCATGCCCTTTTTGTAGACAGATAGAATGCTGGCTAGCTTCCAGTCAGCAGGACCTCTCCAGACTCCAGCGACTGTTGGTAAACAGTTGAGAGGGGTCCAGCTATAAGGTCTGCTAACTTCTACAGCCCTCAGGGGTGAATCCCATCAGGGATACTTCTGACAACTTCTGAAATGTCTTTCTTGGGGACAGTCTGAGATCTATACATTCATACATACATAAGAAAGTGTGGGTGATCCCTACACTTGAATTTACTCTCCTCAACCACATGCACACAATTGATTTTCTCTTAGTATGTGTTTTAAAGTGAACTGAAGGGTAGCAGAGAAGTGGAAATGGTCCTACTGGTAAGTTAGTCTCATTTTGTTTTCCCCATTATATAAATGGGTCTATAATGGGCACGTAATCTTCCTTTTCTCATAATCATCATAGAACAATTTCTTCAGACATATTTTTTAATTTTCTTTCTTCTACTACTTTTAAAATAGACTATAATGTCCCTGAAACCCTAATGATGTAATACAGACTGATTAACTAAAAACACTGATAGTTCAGTCAGTTCTTTACAGAACATCGTTACTATAGTATTTGACAATGTCAAGATCTTTTATATGTTTTAATCTATGAGATAGTCAACTACTTTTGCCATTTTATAGATGGGAAACTGAGTTCCAGAGATAGTGTATAGCAAAGGAAATATTTGCTTCCTTATCTCAGGATTTAAAACAAATTAAGTGTTTCAATGAATGGCATCCTGGAAAGATTATTTGTTAGACTCCATTTCTTCCTTTAGCAGTTCTTATTGGACTATTTACAAGTAAGGTATAAATCTAAAATTAAGTGATGTAAGTTCTTTTCCATAAATACGTTTTATCATTGCCTAGTGCAGGAGGAAAGGCCAACACTGAGGATATAAAGATACATAGCAAAAAAGCACAAAGTCATGACTGTGTCAGTAAAATGCCAGTTGCAGTAACACTATGTGTTGGGAAGTGTCTGTGTTTGAATGGTATTGGGAGAGAGCTCACAGAAGAAGGCTTGATCCAGAGCATGCTTCTCAAAAGTAATAGGGAGACCACCAGAGAATATTACAGTGTATGCTGATATTTTCACCCATTTAGCAAAACCCATAAATAGACAGTGTCAAATATTGTGCATAAAAAACATCTAGGCGCTTGTCCTAAGAATATTTATACTGAGCTCCACCTCTGCAGTTCTGCATCTTAAAATCCTGTGTTTAACTGGGAGGTGGGGTGGGGAGGAACACAGAATTTCATTCAATATTGTAAACTGCCAAGTAAAGAAGATAAATGAGGCCAAGCACAAGAACCATGCAAATCTGAAGACAGGCAAGACAGGTAAGTCTTAACAAAAAGACAATAGCAAGAATTCTGTGCCAGAAAACTGAAGATTTCCTGAATGAGGGAAAGAAAAGATATATGGGTCCCACTGAGGCTCCAGCTTATCAAAAACAAACCATCACTTCCCTCTGTCATATGAGACTCCGAAAAAAGGGGAAGGCTCAAAATGTCACAAGTTTTAAGCTGGGATCAACTTGGGTAGGGGCACTGCAACACTGTGTTAACACTGACGCAGGTGCAGCAGGATCCACACGGGAGAAGGCAGTGGTTTCAGGGCTAAATGTGCCTCAAAAGGTGTGAAGGCACTTGGGCAAGAGCTCAGTGTCTGTGGTGTGATGGAGGAGGTGGTACAGGCTTGGTGTGCAAAGCTTTGGTCTGCAACAGGTTGGAAAGGAAAACATGAACCTGGGGCTTTAGAATAGACAAGGAGTCTGAGCTATACAAAAGTTATACCATGTTACCAAGTGTAGAAACTGCTAGAAATATCATAATAACCTAGGTGACAGAGGGAGTCACAGAAGTACCGTAAGATACACAATAAAACTTCACATCATGATTGTTTTGCACTTCTGAGCAAAATAGTGACCATTCAAATGAAAGAGGAAAACAGAATGAATAGTCTTCTCTGTTAGAACTTCAGAATTTTCTTCCCTGCCAATGGCAAGGGGCTTGGAACAAAGTGATCTTTAAGGTCCCTTCCAACCCAAACCATTCTATGATTCTATGATTATTTTTAATCTGTTCATACACATATGTGTGTGTGTGGCAGAAGACTGAGTCTGTGTATGTGATGAAGGAAAACAAACACTAAGACTTTTTAGGTTCAAACCAAATTTTGTTATTTTCATTTGTTCTGAAATGCCAAACTGTAAGCGCAGAGCATTCTCAATTTTGCAGCTGTCAAGAGTGACTGCTCAGACTGAAACATGAATCCAAAGCTGAAGGCAGCTGGTCTATTAAAAACATATATTTAGAAAGCTCGGAAATTTTTACCTCAGTGCCAATCAAGAGTTAATTCTGTAATGTTGTCAAACCAAAGAACTTTTATGACCAAAGGGTCCATGGCACTGGCTGGAACAGAAGCAATTTAGTGCCCCAAACTGAAGAGCACTAGTAAACCTATGCAGTAAATAAAAATCATACTTCTAATCATTTTATTCATACTTTTCATATTTTCAAATTTCATTTGAAGTACTGAAATCTGGTGAAAGCCTGAAATTCTATTCAGAGATGCTATAGAAACTCATACTTCTGTGTGTTAAGGGGTAATTTTAGATAAATGCTGTTTTTATATTGCACAAAAAAAGCAAAAATGTCAAATTATGTTTAAACACTAGTAGTTAAAAAACATCTGATGCTAATTTGGATTATTAATTACTAGAATACAAAGGCCATCCTGGAGTGAATGTGTGACTAAAATATCCACAACAGAAAACACTTCTTTTAGTTATCAGGCCAATATGTATAGCTTAGTCGTTATAGAATACTCACACCTATTTATCTTATGCAATTATAACTTCCACCAAAAATAGTTATACACAATCAGCACATCCATATCTAAAACTCATCTAAATTTCAGTTTTAATTATTTTAGGCATCGGACATAATTGCAACTGGGAAACTTCTGTTCAAGTTGGTCATGGACAGAGGTCAAAAACTCATGACTGAAGAAAATCAGCACGTAAGGTATAATCATCAGATCCTTCCTTTTTCACTAAATCCTATTTATCTTTGAGATACTGTAATACTGAAACTGTAATACAGATGTTTACACTGTACCATAAAACCATTCTCTTGTGCTTGAACATAGAATTGTTTCACACCATAAAGAACTGCTATACTATAATGTGAATCCTGCATTGTTTCCATATTGTTTACATCATTATACTTACTGTAATATATGGTGCAAATGTATAGAAAATCTGAGGCAAGAACAGCGAATTCATTTACACCAAGGACTTTTTAAGACATAGCTACTTATTTTAAGAATCTGTTGCTATCAAGATCATTTAACGTTTGAATGCATCTGAGGATTCCAAGAGGTCTAATTCTTTTCTCTTCTTTTGCAGTCTGTGAAAAATGAGATCACATTAATGGATAGTACTTCACCTCTCCATCACCTAGCTGAAGGCAGAAGTGAAGCAGAAGCAAGACCTTGCTGCCTCAGGTTGTCCTGTGACCACCTACCAACCACTTTAACTTGGGATGTCCCTAAGAAAGCTGGAAATGCTACAAAGAAAGGTGTTGCAATTAAATCCTGACAGAACTGGGGGTAAGGTACGAAAAAAATATAGACAGACACCTTTCACTTTTCCCTATGACTAGGGCAACAAGGATCTATGAGAAGTGTGTATTGGGATATATCACTAAGATCAGCCATACTAACTTAAAATCTAGTGCAGAGACAGAGACATGGAGCATACTTTGAAACAAAAGCTTGAACTCCCAAGGCTTGATCCCTGTGAATGAAGGTTAGGTGAGACAGAATGAACATCTGTGGATTCATATCCAGTGTGAGACTCTTATGAAAGTCTTTGCATTACAATTTGAGGATCAGGACCATCCTTTAACATGTTTGTGCTACTTCATTTGTATGGTGGGTTGACCCTGGCTGGCAGATAAGACCCCACCCAGTCGCTTACTCACTTCCACCAGCAGCAAGGTAGGGGAGAGAATCAGAAGGGCAAAAGGGAAAAACCTCATCAGTCACGATAAAGACAGTTTAATAAATGAAGCAAACCAAATAAAGTGTTAATTCACTACTTCCCACCAACATGCAGATGTCCAGCCATTTCCACAAAAATGGGGTCTCAGCACACATGACAGTTGCTTGGGAAGATGAACAGCATAACCACAAAAGTTCCTCCTTTCTCCTCCTTTTCCTGAGTTTTTATTGCTGAGCATGTCATATGGTATAGGATATCCCTTTGGTCAGTATGGGTCAGCTGTCCTGCCTGTGTCCCCTCCCAGTTTCTTGTGCACCCTCAGCATACTTGATATGGGGGCAGAGTAGGAGAAAGAAAAGCCCTCGATTCTGTGCAAGCACTGCTCAGCAATAGCTAAGGCATTGGTGTGTTATCAGCACAGTTTTGGTCACAAATTGAAAACACAGCACCATAGGGGCTGCTATGAAGAAAATTAACTCCATCCCAGACAAAAACAAGACAATTTGTTAAACAGTGTTGTTAAATGCTCTGTGATTAATAGAAAACTATTCATGTATAGGCTCAAATCTTTGAAAAATCCATGTTTTCAGTAAATTAAAATAATTCTTGTAAATTTGTGTCTTATCTTTTAATATTGCAGGAGCTTCAGGAATATGTCAGGATCCTTGGGGAATACTAAGAGATCAGAAATGAAATTAACTATGTAGACTTCTTAAATTTCATTACACCCTTGGCTTGGCATGTCACCATGCCACAGAGACAGAGAATATACTAGTACTACCAAGCTTTTTTTGATTGATTTATGTAAAAAAAGTTATGATCCCTTAATTACTGAGGGCAGGGCTAGCATGCTGCCTGGAAGTGATAAAACTGGAGTCATGCAACTCTGAAAGACACTGTTTATTATAATCTGAAAGTCAAGACTATGATGTGTCTTCAACTGTATAACAAAATAATGTTTTTGAATTATGTGCAGTTTCACGAACTTATCTTCTCCCTTGATTTCTTCCCTATTCCTTCACCTCGTATGTTTTTTTCTCCTTTGATAAACATACCAGGAAAAAGCAAAGATTTTATAAGAAACTTCTATGGTGATAATGACTCCACTTGAAAAAGCCTGCATTTTAGTATTAAAGGCTTATAAAGAATTAAAGCTGAAAAAAAAAAAAGGAAAAAAAAGAGTTTTTTTAATGCAACTTTGCAACTTTCCTGGAATTTTTGAACTACAGAATTTTCACTCTTCTTGTAAATGCTTGGCATTGTTGATAACAGAACAACAGATGTCAGTGAACCTGAAGAGTTAATAGGACTCTGCGAGCTTGTCAGCAACTATGAGAGATACAGTCTAGACAGATGTCTAAGAGAGAGATGTGTGGGATGGAGACTAAAGGGGGCTCAATTGACATTCTGAGATAGAGTTCATCAGATTACTCAAGCTCTTCTTTTCTTTTCCTCTATTTTTGTCTGTCTTTACCCCTAAAGTAATTCCAGTTTGACTAAAAGCGAGTTGATTTTAACTGTGCAGAAGACAGTTATATTCTTTGACTCAGTCTCCTTTCACAAGCTGAAGAAAAACACCTTCCCATCAAAGTGAGCAAGGTTTTGAAAATATTTCACAACTACAATGCTGCATCATCACCAACATAATGTATTATTTTACCACAGAGTAGCAAGCCACATCGTACAGAATTTAAGCCTGATATTTTTTTTTCTTTTAATTTTATAGGCAGACATGCAGCAACACATTTTGGCCACTTGGATATTTTCTATTTGCTCTCTACTGAAATAATCTTCTAACCATTGTCAGAGATGAAAAAACAGCTTAAACTGTGAATACCAACACAAAGCAGATAATTGGATATATGTGTGTGTTGAGGCGGTGAATGTCCAAAGCTGAACTTTTGAACTTACAAACAGAAGCCCACTACTTGCAGACATGTAGAAATTTCAGGGTTTTGCGTCACGGAGCCAGCAGGCTGCAACAAGTACCAAGCAGACTGAATGCAAATTCTAGGTTCTGCTTCTTATACAATACCAGTACTATTTCCTCATCCAGCCTTAACACCTGAGACTTGTAGTGAGGAAAAGTAGATAGTCCGCGGGTACATCTTCATCACAGTTCACAACGGCTGGTAAAATAGGGTGAAACTGTCAGTTACTGCCACCTCCAGATATATTGATATATATATCCAGCTTCTAAGGCTCGAGCTTGCTAGGCTGGAACACTTCAGGTACAGCTTCAAAAATAGTGTAGTCTGCACGGTACTCATATCCTTATTTTGGTGTTTTCGTCTTAATGCTGCACGTAGGAACAAAGAAAAGCTCCTTTTTTGTGGCTCAAGCCTAAAATAGAAGATAAAAGAAAAAAATAAAAGTACACAGTATTCTTGGGAAAAAAAGGGAATCATGGAAATTCGTGGTGAGTTTTGGGTCCCAGAAGACTTCTCATTTCAAATTTTATACCTGTTTCTTCAGATAGCCCATCCACAAATTAAACTGCGGCTCACATAATAAATACTTCTAGAATACCACAAGTATGACCCAATCTGTTTCACAACAGTTAAATAAAGCAATGACTGCAATGATCTTTTCCACCTGCCTACTGTCTCCAGCACCAAATGATTTAGTTTAAAGTAGCTAATCCAGCACACATTGATTTAAAGTGAAGTGCCGTCACACTCACCTAGCTCATTTTGTCCAGAACAGCAGTGCCCATTATCTGCAGAGACTGATGTCAGAATTTGACTTTGACCCCACAGCTACCCATAGCCTTAATGTCCACACTGACTGACATCTATTATCAGTAGTTTATCATATCCAACAGCAGCACAGGCAAATGGAGAAAGTAAAATTACAAATATTTAAATATCTAATTATAATCAATCTTTTAATGATATGAATGTGGACTCTGTGCCTGTGCAACTTCTGAAATTAAGGGCTATTATATCCCAGCCACATCTTCTGGATGTTGAATACAGGTGTGGCTATGAATAAGGCAAGCTCCTCTGCTACACGCCTTGCTCACTAGGGAAAATGAGTGATTGCATAGGCTTGATTTTATCCTTTTGCGCCTGGCCAAAGGGGCTAAGCTAATGAAAGCTCTGAAAGGATAAGTGAAGGGGATATAGTAGTTTAGTCCTTCTTCCACAAAATATTTAGAAATTCATTTCTCATGGTAGGTACCTAAACAGCTTTTTGAATCAGACTATACCATTGACACAACACTACAAATTAGAGCATGGGCTTTTTTCCAGAATTCGGAAATTTTTTAATTTCAAAATTCAGATTGGTTATTTTGTTTCTATTTAAAATGAAAGCATAGGAAAATAAAATGCCAGTGAGACAGCTTCTCCTTTGTAGCAGATTAAATTGGATTTAACAACCTAACACTGTGAGCAATTCCAAGTAGTTGTTCTCAGTCAGAATCCCCTCACGGATGTGCAGTTGTGTGGAAATGTACATGAAAAGTAAAGGTGTAAACGGACTATGCATTGGCCAAAACTGTACTGTACTACTTAGGCTGCTTCTGATGATATGGATACTGGATTGAAGACTATAATTCAAAACTCCAGAGAGTTACTGGGCAATGCAATATGACTGAGTTGGTCAAAGAAGAGACATAAAATCTTACTTCAGAAAGGCAACATTTTTAAGACTGACGTAATACATATAATGAAAAAATGGTTCCACAACCACTTTTTTGGACTTGACGATCCTTGTGGTTCCCTTCCAGCTCATGATATTCTATGATTCTATGATTTTCTGCCTCATTTGCTACAGCTTAAAAGCTATGGAAATTAATTTCTTTAATTATTTTTAAAAAAGCACCACACAGAAGGTCCTTGACTGATAATTTCCTCTATTTTTTTGAAATTTATAAGAAATCTGATGTTGAGTAGTGGAAGAGACTAACTTTTTTACTAGGCATTTGTGTGTGATAACTTTGACTTTTAGAAAGGTTAACTGGACCCTGCTCCTGCAAAACTAAATACGTATAAGAGTAAGCTATACATTACATATTGCCCTTTAACACCTGGCCTCAATAATCATGTAAAATGAGGTAAGGAAAAATAAGCAATCAACAAAGCAGTATTGAATAACTACAAAATTTGTTATATGTACAAATAGTATATATATTAGTATAAATAATAACAGGTCCTAGAGCATCCACATACTTCTGTAATAATCATGCAAGACAGATAATGTCCAATAATCACTGGACAGGTGGCAATTACATGACTACCAAGTGGGCATTCTTGATCTCATCAGCCCTAGGAAAAGGAAAAAATGAAAAAAGGAACATGATGCACATTGCAAACATGCAGAAATAAAATTTAAGCCATCATATGGAAGACTCCACAAATGACATGTTAAGAGAAAAGCTTTCTTGTTCTGAACTGTCTCCCAGTGGATTTGGAACTATGATCTGACCAACAAAAATGAGGTCCAGCAACAAGCTTGCTTTGTAAAAATAAAATCTGAAACAAACCAAAAGTGAAATTACTTCAGAAGAAGAAGCTATGAGTAGACTCCCTAAAATTTAGCAACTTTTATGTTTAAAGACTCACAAGGGAAGCAAGAAATAGACATTCAAATGTGAGGTCTGTATCAGAGCAAGAATTTGAATCCAGGTGATATTCCAGATAATCTCATTAACAATAAAATTATTCAGGTATTACTTAGAAGCTCCTTCAAATTCACTGCATACCACCATAGGCAGACCTAGCCAAGAACTTGATTTTCACTTTTGATAATTAACTTTTGGTTTGGGGACACAATTTTTGTCCTGATACTGCACAAAAAGCAAAATACTGCCTTGCTTTTCCATGCTTTTTTTAAGAAGTGAAGTTCTGACTTTTTTAAATTATTGCTAAAAACTTCATGTTTCAAAAGCATGAAACCTCAGTCTGTGAAGTTTAAGGTGAAAAAAAAAAGGTAAAGTGTAGAAAGAACAAGCAGATCTTTCAAGAGCATATGAAAAGGAATGTGTTTCATGTCAACTCAAAGCACAGAGCATGTCATAAACACAAGCATTCTGGAAAGATAGCCAATATCTGAACATTTTTTTGTGATGATTCTTATAAATCTGAAGATAAAGCTACAGACTTGAAGCTCTTATATTTCCAAAATGGCATCTAGGCAGAAGCTAGTTAGTACCAAGCAAAAAAGAATGTGTTGGAAGGACGGTATTAAAAAGCTGAAAAATTTCACTCCCTCAAAGTAAACTATAAACCTGCTGTAACTTTTACAATGCACATATACAAACTTATTCAAATAACTGGTGCTTATTTCTACACCAAAAACTATAAGCAATATCAAATTACAAAATCTACCACGAAAGTATAGTTAAAACTCCTCTGCACATGTCATTATCAAGACACCGAGACAAGCATTATAATGTATGTTTGGATTCTACATAGGCATGAGAAACATTCATGTACTAGATATTCAAAGAAAAGCTCATTTATGTTTTGTTGATTTTGAGAAGACTGTTGGTAAAGCCCAGTATGTCAGACTGATACCTATCTTTGAATACATAATGGTGACTTATGAAATATGCAGCTAATAAAAAAATGCACTTGGGGAGAAAGCAGCAATACAAACAGATTGTGAAGCTGCTAAACAGTATGACACCAAGAGAGATATATGCCAAGGTTGCATACTTTATCTCCATAACTATTCAACACAGATGCAGAAAGTATAACAATCTGCAGAACAATCAAGAACATTGTAAATGAGACATTTGAATGAATGAAGTGAATATTAACAACACAGTGTGTGCTGGTGACCTTGTTTGAATATCATTGACTAGACCAGAATTCAGGAATTTGCCGTGAACAGTATCAGCAAGAATTGCAAAGAGTGAAAAAATGTTAAGGAATCCATGGCAACCACATGGGGAAAAAAAAAATCAATAAAAAGAATAGAAAATCCTACATCTTGTTGGACTGACTAAATATGTCTCTCTATTCAAAGAATTTTTTAACAGATGGGAAATAAGCAAAACAAAACTGCAAAAGCACAAGGAAAGTAAACTGTTGGATCTCAAAAGGCTCCACTGTAGAAAATTTCATTTCCACATCCACTTAAGATTACAGTTGACCTTCTTGTATGCTTGTGAAGACTGGAACCAGACAAAGATAAATGAGAACATTTGAAGGTTCTTCTAACAGTTGTGTTCTCTAGACACCTGTATTGAAAATAAACCTGTGTGGAAAGCCAAAATGAAAGCTTTGACTCCTGAGGGCTAAATATCCTAATGCATCACGAAGAATCCAAACATGTTATAATTTTCCATATCTTTCCTGCAAACTCCTTGTTGGTCTGTGGATAATAATTACCCATCATCCTTTTTCTTTTCCATGAGGGCTACTATTACCTTTTCTTATCATCCACCTCTTCTCCTCAGGTAGTAATCCTGTTTTGTTTCAAATTGTCTCATCAGTTAATTCAATCAGATTAAACTCAACAATTGTACTCAACTTGCACATAGTTTAAGATTACTGATTTTGTTTTAGACCTGAAGAAAGCCTGTGTGTTCTACAGCTTACATTGTTTTCCCAGCTACATCAGTTGCCATTATAAAAATCTTATCTTGCACTTAAAAATTAACTTTGCAAATCAACCAGTGAATCAATCAAGCAAGCAAACACAAACAGTTACTTTCTTTCTTAAGGTAGAATGCCTTAAAAACAGAGACAAGTCAGTTCTGTTGTTCATTAGGAGGTAAAAAGATTTCAAGGTCACGCATATTTGGAGAGCACCCACCTCTCACGTTTTAACATTAGGATAAGAAAAATCATGTGATATGTAGTTAAATTAATTTTCCTGTTATTTACTCTCTAGTGTACATAATGATTCTGCAAACTACTCATGACTGCTGCCTGAATCTGTGGCCTCAGGGGCTCAAGGAAAAAAACAGAGGAAGACCTATGACAAGCACTAATGTCCCCCTCTGTCATAAAGCCACTGTAGCTTTCATGAATTCAGTAGATTCTACACCTCTCAAATCCAGATGATGATATGCACATACTGCAGAGTTTAAAAGTACACAAACACATTAATTATCAAATATATTTAAAAAAAAGTACTGTTTTTCTGAATGCATATTGATGTCTAGATGAATTCTCTAGACTTTCTGAGTAAAAATAGATCATGACACTTATTCTCAATCAAGAGTAGGACTGAGCTGCTAATAACATGTTATTAGATCATTCTTGTGCCTTCTGTTCCAGAATAGGGACTGACTGAGAATTTTTTTTTCACTTTTTAGACTTTGACAGACTGTAACTGGATCATTTTCTACATCCTTTATGGCAAGAGAAAAGCTACCGTTTATAATAATTTTACAAATGTGTGCTGTGAAAGCAGCTAAAAAGTATGTATATCAGCAATTCCTTTCTTAACTCTGGAGACAACAATGTCAACAAGTATTTAAAAAAATATACTGTATTCAATGCTTGCTGATTGTCAAATAAAAACCAACAGATGGTCCTTTTCCACAGAATAATAGTGGTCAGAGCAAATTCTGCGCTATAAAATACAAGAGGAAAAAAAATAGAGGAAAATTTTATATTAGGAATTTTTAAAGCTTAATCTGATTGTCTTATGGACAGTTGGAGGCCTTCTAGCCTTAGTGGCAACATTATGAAAAAGGGAGATCAGACTCCTGTGAGTTGTACAGATATGTTGGGGTGTATTTTCTTCTTACAATGGACAAGCTCTCATTTTAATGCTCTTATTCCCACTGAACAGCAAGTTCTCTTATACGCTGTTCTTTTGGCAATTGTATGGGTCAGCTTTAGAAGGCAGCGTTGACAGGTGTGAATGAACATAGCAGAAAATTACTCTTAGTGACCTAGCTGTAGTCTAGGGAAAAACATTCATGTTTTTGGAAACATGAATGGTTTGTTTTTGGCCTTTTCTTTTTTTTTCTAAATATTTTTTTTGTTTTGTTTTGTTTTGTTTTTCTGTTTATTTTTGTTATCTTACTGTTACTTTCTAAGGCTAAATTTAAATTCAGAATCCCTCAATATTTTATTTATAAAGAAGGGTTTAAAAGAAAGCTTAAAAGACATTATGTAAAGAACACTCACAGACCAGGTATGATAAAAGTAATGCAAATTCATAGAGAATGCATTTTTTCCATTCTTTTTTTGTTGAAATATTTCTATCTCAGTTGTACTCCTCTGGGATATCACTGCTCTTGTCATCTGTACCCTCTCTCCTTCTGATAACCTTGCCAAAATGCTTTGTTAGAAACCATAAGTATCTTTGCTGGCAGATCTACGACCTGGTGTTTGAAATGTGTCCCTAAAAATAGAATTAAAACCTCTCTTCTTATAGCCTTTGATTCAGAAAGGGTGTTTTTTTTTTTTTTTTTTCCAGAACACTGCAAATGAGAGTTCTATACTTGCCTTCACAATCCTAAACCTCCTGTTTGATGCTGCCACAGACAGCATCAAACTCTCTCCTCCTTTCCATTTGATATTTGACCTATTGGGCTGGTTTAGCTGGGATAAAATTGATTTTCTTTGTAGTAGCTTGTATGATGCTATGTTTTTGATTCCTGATGAAAATAGAGGTGATAATACACCGATGTTCTAGTTGATGCTGAGCAACGCTTACACAGAGTTGAGGTCTTTTCTGCTCTCACACTGCCCAGCCAGCGAGGAGGCTGGGGGTTAACAAGGAGCTGGGAGGGGACACAGCCAGGACAGCTGGCCCAGGCTGGCCAAAGGGATGTCCCGTACCATGTGGCGTCATGTTAAACAATAAAGCTGGGGAAAAGATGGAGGAAGGGGGAACGCTTGAAGTGATGGCATTTGTATTCCCAAGAAACCGTTCTGTGTGATGAGCACAGCTTTCCTGGAGGTGGCTGAACCCCTGCCTGCTGATAGGAAGTAGTGAATGAATTCCTTGGTTTGCTTTGTTTGTGTGCATGACTTTTGCTTTACATAATAAACTGCCTTTATATGAACCCACTAGTTTTCTTTTACGTTTTTGATTCTCTTTCCCGTCCCACTGAGGGAGAGTGAGTGAGCGGCTGTGTGGGGCTTACTTGCCTACCAGGATTAAACCACAACACCTATATATTACTATTACTTAATAAGAATATGCACCCTCTTAAAATTCTCTGATTCACTGATTTATTTTCTTGTTAATCCATGTAGCTCAACTCAGTTCATGTCGAAATAAATCATGACTCTCTTCAAATTGAATTGAATAAAATCTTTAAATAACTTAAGTGTCATTAGTTCTGTGTTCTTACAGTCCCCAAAACTTTCATTGCCGTGATTGCCAAACAGCTAGTGTTTATTAGTACGAAAATTCTTCAGGGAAGAGTCTGTATCTTAAGCATGACTGTGTTAAAGACACTAGCAAACACAGAACTGTCTGTAGCCTTCAGGTTTCCATAAAAATACAGTCAATGAATACTGATTGTAACTACCCTTACTGTAATTTGTAATTAGATGCAGCTATAACTAGTGTGAATAGCAGTTCAAAGCAGTTCACTGGAGACAGAAGTCAACTAGCTGAGTTTATCAACATGGAGAGTCTGGGAGCCACAGTTTTCCAGCTTTTGTAAGTCCCAACCAAACTTTAAGCTTTATTTGGCTGTATGTTTACAAGCACAGCTTCATTTATATTAGTCTGGTTGAAATGGTAGGAGCTGAGAAATGTCATCTTCTCTGTTTGCCAAAGCTAGACAGAGAATATTCCTTGCACGAACAGCAAGTTTTATTATGATTCAGATAAAGATTGGCATCATTAGATTGAAAAGTACAGCTGTCCTTATCTTACTGAAGAAATAAGGGGAAATAGTTATTAAAGCTATTTTAGATACAGTACATTGAAATCAAAAAATATACTATTGCAAAGTCAGATACAAATCAGTGCTTTAATATTAAACAATTTTCATCTAAATGTCTATAGTTGAACACAATTATTGCCCCATTATGCAGAATGTTCAATTTATGCAATGAATAGATTGGCTTCATACAGAATGAATCAGGAAATGAAATTTGAGTACGAGAGAAAATAATCTTACTCCAAATTAAAACAGCTATTCCGAGTACTTTGCAAAACCAAAGACATCTGTGATGGACTTTTTTTCTCCTATATAGTGAGATAAATGCGACAGTAAAAAAAAGTTGCCCAGTACAGGTGGACAAAATAAGGAACAACTTTGAAAAACCTATTACTAGTCCTGATTCTATGGTTAATTTGAACTTGTTCAGTTTCTAAAAGGCTAATTTGTTAGGTTCTGGTTGCCTTCTCTTTCAGTGGTGCAAATTATAAGGAAATACTCCATAGTCTGTAAGAGTAGACCCAAAAATTAGGAAGGAGAAGTTCAATGTTCCTATATGTAATAAGTGAGCAATTCTTTCTTTAGTACAGCTCTCTTTGCAACAGAAACATATGAAAAACACGAGTGATTTTTAAATGTGATGTTGGTATGCAAATTCTGCTTTTATTTGAATATCACATGTTGTTCAACCTGAGGTCTCCTTTAGTATGATACTGCCAAAATTGATGGGATTAAAATATTGTTCTGGTCTGTTCCTAAATACAGGAAATTCCTAAATTTATGTTTACACTTTCATTTCCAAAGTCTGTTAATGCAATAACCAAACAACTCATAATGGGCATATGGAAAAAAATAGCAAAAAACACTTATGAAAATTAGTTAACGAAGCCCTCTAACCCAGGTACTATTTTTTATGACTTTTTTTTCAGGCATGAGTTGAAGAGACAAAAGACCAGAATTTTTCAAATGATCAGAAACGTATTATGTTCTGCAAATGAATCTTCCTGCAGATTAATATACAGTCTCTGATTAAAGGGGCGACTTTAATTTAGTCGAAAATCCCAAATTCAGAGCACAAAACATGAAGACTGCACTGAAGCTGTACTCACTATGGGACTGCACTACAATTTGTGATATAATGAAAATAATTTTACAGGCAGTGAGTCATTCAGTTTTTCTAATTTTTATCCTCTAATGTAGCAAAAAAAAAGGTCTCAAACAGATGGATTTTGCAGGTACTGAAACAGTTTAGAAAGAAAAAAAAACAGGGAAATTTGGACATAAACGTTTTTTGGGGAGAAAAATAAGAAAACAAGGCAAAAGTACTTGGAAGACCAGAGAAAGAAAAGAAGAAAAACAGACAAACAAAAAATGCCAGATTTCAAATATTGGCTACATTCTATCAACAAAGTAATACGTTTTTCTTCTTTTATAATAATTAATAGAAAATGTTAACATTATGTTAAGTCTATGCTATATATATTGGCCAATGAGGTATATTGTTGGAATATGTCTTGGTTTGTGGTTATTTTTATTTATTAATTTTAGGAGTAAGGCCTTTTATAAAGTTATGACAGCATCCTACTTGATCCATTCATAATCTGATTTAAATTTTCCATTTTGGGGGGGGGCAGTTCATGAAATAAAACCTTTATTCTCCAGATATAACGCACATAGTATTTCTAAATCAGTGGATGGTAGCATGGAGATTGTGGAGTGCTCTCTATATTAGAGTTACAGCAGTAAGAGCAACGAAAAGAATGGACATACAGTTTTAAATTTCTCTATCAATCTAAAAACAATGCTGCCATACTGCCAGTATTAATATTTGGTATTTGTATAATGTATTCCACAGATAAATTAAGTCCTAAATAAAACTATATGAGTAAAAATTACTTAGATGTATAGACAAAAAAAGCTAGAGCTGAATTTCGAGTACTTTAGTACCAAAGTTAGTTGACCCAACACAAGCTATTTTTTAATTTAGGATGAAGAACTTTTTCATTTCATATTCTTTAAGCCACTAAAAATTAATTTAGGTAAGTCTTCACCTCTTAATTTATCAGTCACGTTAAGATTAAATAGATGGGTGAGTCTGCCCTTAAAAAGAAACAAACATTGACAACAAGTGTATTTTTATTCAATTATCAATTTTTGCTTATAGCTTTAGGGAGCAAGAAAGAGACAAAATTAAGGTTTAGAAACAGTTCTGGCCTCAATCTATATGTGTAATATAAAAGCATGTTGGCCTTTGTAGCCAAAGTATCTCTGGTTGAAGAATAGGTATGTATAGGATTTCACCTTTGCCAGGGCACAATGTTGCAGAAAGTGTCAAATTTGTATGTAGCATTACTGTAAAATATGGGCTCTGCTTTCTCTTTGTAAGGGACAAAGGCTTTGATATCAAAAACAAATATTCCAAGATCACGCTAGGAAGCATGATGACCTATGTCATAACTCGTTCATTTCAGATAAAAAGACTTTCAGCAATTAGACTCCTTGCATGACCTTTCGCATCACAACTCTCTACAGCTTTGTGATAGATGACATTTTGCAAAGATGCTGAAAAGAGAAAGAAAGATTGAGAATATTAGAAATCCTCAGTACATCTGTTCCCATTTCCTATCTGATTGGTTACTGCCTACTGAGACTCAGTTAATCATACCCCTTGTGATTCATTCCCACTACACCAATTTAAGAGCAAAAAAGGTATTGTCAGATAAGCGTTATCAATGCAGAGTTTAATTAAGTCATAAATTATAGCTTCAGATTGTGATTTTAACCTCCTATTTTTTTTTCCTCAGACTTCAGAGATATTGTATCTCATTTTTTAATGATGCAATGATGACATCTGATTGATTTTCCATTGTGACTTATTGAGTATATAAAATGGGAATTAGCTGCTGTATCCAGGGTCAGCTCTATTTTGGAAGGAAACATTTGTCAGAGAACATCTCTGCTGCTTGACAGTGTGTGGGCTGGACTATTAGCAAAATGAAATATATGGTACATTTCAGTCTAACCTCCAGCCCTCTACTAAAAAGGGAGAGAGGAGAAAACGTTGGTTGAACAATAGGAAACTAGAAAAGTGAGTGTGAAAGATGGAGAACTGTAGGCATTTCAGAAGCAGATGGGGAAGTATTTTAAGCAGTATCCTGAAATCACTGGGGGTTTAAAAGAGAGAAAGATGGTTGGATGGCTGGATGGATGACTGGAAAGTATATGTGTCAGCACTTACATTTTTTTTTTCTATTTTTTAAAAATTAATATGACCATTTTTAAGCATCTGTGTGTCTTTCCATGGAAAATAAATAGAATGGAAAATATCTGAATCATTGCATCTGTGTGACAAAGTTTAGCCAGCAGAACAGTAATAAGCAAGGTACAAGAGTGAGAAGTGGTGTCCCTCAGGGGTCTGTATTGGGACAAGTTTTGTTTAATAACTTTATTAATGACATAGTGGCATTGAGTGCACCCTCAGCAAGTTTGTGGATGACAGCAAGCTGAATGGTACAGTTGATACACTAGAGGGGAGGGATGCTTTCCAGAGGGACCTGGACAGCTTGAGAGGTGGTGGGCCCATGTGAACCTCATGAAGTTCAAGAAGGTCAAGTGCAAGGTGCTGCACCCCAGTGGGGGCAATCACCAGTGTCAGTACAGACTAGATGATAAATGGTTTGAGAGAAGGACTTGGGGGATATTGGTAGATGAAAAATTAGGTATGAGCCAGCAATGTGCACTTGCAGCGCAGAAAGCCGATCGTTATCTTGAGCTGCATCAAAAGAAGCATGGCCAGCTGGCTAAGGGAGTTGATTCTCCCCCTCTACTCTGCTCTCACGAGAACTCACCTGGAGTACTGCATTCAGATGTGGGGCCCCCAGTACAAGAGAGGAATGTATCTGTTAGAGTGGGTCCAGAGGAGGGACATGAATATGATCAGAGGGTTGGAACACCTCTCCTATGAAGAGAGTTTCAGAGAGTTGAGGTTGTTTAGCCTGGAAAGAAGGCTTCAGGAAGAACTGTGGCCTTTCAATACTTAAACAGGGCTTATAGGAAAGGGAGAGAGATTTTTATCAGGGTCTGTAGCAACAGAACATGAGGAAATGGTTTTAAACTAGAAGAGGGCAGATTTAGATTAGATATAAGGAAGAAATTATTTACTATGAGGATGGTGAGACACTGGAACAGGTTGCCCAGAGAAGTTGTGGATGCCCCATCCCTGGAAGTGTTCAAGGCCAGGTTGGATGGGGGTTTGAGCAAACTAGTCTAGTGGGAGGTGTCCCTGCCCATAGCAGGGGGATTAGAACGAGATGATCTTAAAGGGTCCCTTCCAACACAAACTATTCTATGATTCTATGAAACACAAAATAGCAAGCAGCTCAGGAAACTATAGGAGATACAGGTGTACATCAAATATAAGTTATAGGCTGCTTCCAGCCTATAACTGGCTGGAAGCAGCTTAGAAGGAGGCAGACAGGGAAGAGAGGGTTGTTTGTGGATGCCTTTTCAAGTGTCTCCTTGAAATACAAGCTCTGAAAGCATGTAAGAAAAGAAAGGGGGAACTAATATTCATATAAGTAGTGAGGTGATGGTAATGTACACAATCTACTTGTCATCAAAGATGATTCACTTCCACCAGTGAATGGTCACGGCTATATATGTCCAGAGAGGCTGCACAATCTTGACTGTCCCCTGAAGATCACAACAAAATATGAAAGGAATGCTTTGGGAAAAGGTGCAGTGGACCAAAAGGCTTCATTTTGCTTTCTGGAACACAGATGGATGAAGTTCTTCTCTGTACGCAGACTTGTCCAAAGATGTGATGCTAGTTGATAAAGTCTGCTGCAATTGACTGATATTGTCTTAGGCATTGACATATCCAGATGCGTGGGCCATTACAGTCTCTGCTTAGTAGAAGAGAGGAGAACAAGGAGTTCACGTGAGTGCACATCGTGCTTGCGGACTGAGTTTTGGCGTGCTGGTCACTCACTTGTGAAGCATCGTGCTCTTATTTATGGGAGTATACGATGGCCCAGATGCCTGCGTTGGCCAGTATAAAGGTGAAATTCTGAGATTTGATATGACTGAGAGATGTGGGTGTTTTCTGCTTTGTTTTTTCAGAACATATGTATTGACACTGAGAACATTAAACAATTATATATGCTACATGGGAAATAATTTTCAGTGAATTCTTTCCATTCAATAATATTCTGCTCTTCAAGTCTGAACATATCTGAGTTTGTTTTGGAAACATCACTAAATTGTTTCAAGTTTCTCGTCCAGTAATGGCAGACTTCTGTCCTTCAGTTATCCCACTTGAAACATGTGGCTCTCACATAACTGGTCCTAAAAGAATATTAGGAAATTTAAAATTATTTTTTCTCTCCCCAAAAACTCTCCAAAGCTCTCCAGTTCTTTATTATCACTTTAGAGCTCCAGACCACTCAAATGGTGTGGTTTTCCACCCAAGTGTTTCTCATCCTGCATGTCTTTCCATTGGCCCTTGAAATCCCTCAGTAATCTCTCATAGCTATTTAGATCTTTTTCAATGACACTGTGAAATCACCTTTCTATTTCAGGCTCTCTAATTTTCTTCAGACTGCCACAGACATTTCTGCAGTTCCCTAATCCCTTCCAACACATACACATTGTAATAAAGCTCATCTGTGCCAGCAAACCTGACAAACCCAGCAAATGCATACTGTATTATTAAGATCATTATTATTTTTTTGTGTGTGTGTGTGTGAAAAAATGAACTCACTCACCTGAGGGCTTTTCTAAACTGGCTCATTTCTGATATAACTTTGACAGCACCTGAGAGACTGAAGTGCTAGGGACAACAACTTGCACATTCTTAGAACATATTTATTTTTAAAAACTTGGTCCTGATTCAGAAAATACATTCCTATCTTTAAATATGTAATCAATCTATTAAGTTTAATTGGATTAAATATGTTCTTAGAAGCAGACACATATTTTAACATCATGTCTTTTTTTGTGTCTATTAAAATATTTGAGACTCTGACTACTTATT
The DNA here is from genome assembly GCA_013399115.1 of Anseranas semipalmata. Classification (NCBI taxonomy): domain Eukaryota; kingdom Metazoa; phylum Chordata; class Aves; order Anseriformes; family Anseranatidae; genus Anseranas; species Anseranas semipalmata. Next base: position 50,062 of record VXAA01005296.1, read on the forward strand.
AAAAGGTCATCTTCTTTTATTAATTCAAAAAGAACCAAATGTTGGGATCCCACTCAAGCTGCAAACAAAATTATGCCACAGTAAACAAATCAAAATAGGAAAAAGCCACCATCTTGCTGAGATCAGTAAAAAGAAATAAAATAAAAAACAGTAAAAATTAAAACATACCCCATAAAAATTCCAAATTACATTTTCAGATTTTTTTTTCTAAAAGTGACATCACACAGATATCTGAATCAATATAATGAGCTATATTTAAAGATTTAAGCAAGTGTTGTTATGAATGTGCAGTTTTACTTTCATTAAAGCACAGATTAAAAATCCTCCATAGAGAAATATTTAAAACCTTTGCAGAGTATCATTCTGCAGATCAAGACTGGTGTTATTTATAAGTGCACAGTAGCTGCCTTAACTTGTCTTTTGGGTAGTAAAAATCACTTGAGTAGCTGCACATTTGATTACTCTGTACAACTGTTCTGATCACAGTGGGATGCTTGGTCACTCACTTTAAATTAGTGTCATCAATACAAGAATTAGGTCATAAGCACCAAGTAATAGCAGTCCAAAACCTGGAGACAGCAGTTAACACCCACCTTTCAGTTTAGCTTGCTTTCATCCAGTAGTGCAAACTTAATTGGATCATGTTCATTTCATTTTCAAGTGACATGCACAGTTGGTGCTATTTTCAATGCTATAGTAGCAAATAATGAAATAGGAAAAAGGATTTGGGCTGATTCTGTTGCAGGTCGAGACAGCTCTGAGCTACTTTGGCAACACAAAATAGAGTCTACAACTATTTTAGCTAAGAAGTACAGAATTTGTGAAGCAGACAGTTTTATTAGAGTGGCAAGAAGCTCACACATGAGTTCTGGACTAGTCCATGTCTAAAAGTATTTTAAAACAGGTACCTTGAGTCCCTTATACCTGACTAATCCTTACTGACATAACAACCTCTTGGGTCTACTTAAAGCTAGAAAAAAGACCAAGACTCTTTATGACTTTAGGACCAGGAAATGCAAGGGATCTGCTGCCCTGGAGCTATACTTCATATTCTTTAGCTATACACTGGTATCAGGGATAAAAAATATACATTTAAAAAACAAAATAAGTAAACAAACAAAAAGCCACCATATTATTTTAATTTGGTTATGCTTTGGGACAGGGAAAAATGGAGAAAAAGAAAAGAAAAATGAAGCAAAACAAAAACAAAAACCACCACCACCACCACCCAATTAGTAAACCTGGAGAGGGCTTTATTTCAAAATCTTACGTTGCTATTTCTATTAAAAATATTTAATACCTTAACTTGGCCTGAAAAGCTTATCATACTAATAGCATTAATTCATCTCTATAGTAGCATCTGTTTTCACAGTGTGAAGTTTTTATTCTCAGTTTCCCTTTAGAGTATGCAAGTTATACAAACCTGTTTTACAGAGTGACACACATCATCAAAAAAAATCAAAATATGTTAATTATTTCTCAAATGGGTTATCCTCCTTTTTTCTTTGGAATAAGTATTGTAAATCCCTCTTCCTTGTACAGGACAACTGGATCTATGGCTCTTAGAATCAGGGAATGCGGTCTCCTATTGAAGCAGTTTCTCATAAAATAAAAAAAGAGAAATGCAAGGGGCATACATGTCCAAACTTGACTGAATGGGTGTGATCTGTCGTCTGAAGACTCCACCAATACAACAGTGTGACAGAAATCCACATGAAAGCAATACTGTCTAACCTGCCTTCACAGGAAGGAAGAAGAGGAAGAAATACAATGAAAAGCAAAGCTGTTCTTGCTCTATCAGACAGATCTTTGAAATACTTTTCAGAAGAGAATAGCTGGATTACTTAGGCTCAAAAGATTATGCTTGGGAATGTGCTTTAAAATTTCTGGAATTCTTGATGTTTCATGGCTATGGGCTAAAAGTCAGTAAAGAGCACTCTCCTAAATTTCTACCCCATAAACTGCAAGACTATGGGGCCAACCCGGGATTCTGGAGGGATATGGAATATCTTTTATGCATCAACTAGTTCTGTCCCATTAAAAAGGCAGGCTTCCTCAATAATTAATCTTTCATAGAGCTGGTTGTTCAATTATTTTACAGGGAAACTGGAAGGAATTGAAAAAGGTTTTAAAGAATCATGATGAGTTCAAGGGTTGGGGAGGACCAATGCTCTGTCTGTAGCTGTAAGGAACTGAGTCAATGAGGACTTCATCCTCTCTGAAAGCAACACCTGGTGGATCAGAACTGAGTCACCATCAAGGCAAAAGACTTCACTTCACAACGTCATGATACCCAGGGACTAATAGGCTAGCTATTACTGTGGTTAATACTGTGGTTAAAAATTCAAAAGAGAACTAATGTTCACTGAATGTCATCCAAAGCAGTTAGGTTATTACTGAATAGAGTTTAAAATAGCTGAAAAGAGAGTGGAGGGTAGGGTATAAGAAATAGGAGAATGTTAGCAGCAAAAAGATAAAAGGATAACACATACAGAATGTTACTGGTAACTTCTTTAGTGTTGATAAAATGTTAGTAAGATAAGACAAAAACTAGTTTAGAAAAAGAATTAGTATGGTATGACTGGGTGGTTGAGGCACTGGAACAGGTTTCCCAGAGAAGTTGTGGAAGTTCTTTCTTTTTCTTCTTTTTTCCTCTCATAGAAGGTAGTTACTAACAATGAAGTTTTGTTTCAAGAAAGAATGTTGTATTTCTGTACAAACTACCTTTTAGAGGTTTTAAAGACCTTGAACTTTAATCAAGGTAGCTGAACACAATCATAAGACTACAAATTTTACTGAGTTCTCCATTACTTGTCTACATATAAAGTCTGAAGGACCTCTTTATACAAACACTTGAGAAAACAAAAGTGTTGAATCTTAAGTATTCCAAAAAGCAAACTAAAAAAAAAAAAAGAAAAAGAATTTAGCTGCCTGTTTTTTTTCCAAATCCACAATTGAATATCTCTGACTGAAAAGTATTACACTGCATATGACAGTCAAATTCTTTTTTTTTTTTTTTTTACGAGTTAACTAGTATTGACATTGCAATTCTACATGAAAACTTAGGGAAATGCTGGGGTTTGTTCTTTAAGGTTACATGGAGGGATGACTCATGGGTAATAGCTTTGGATCTTTATGGATCTTTAAACTTTCCCTTTTGATTCCTTAGAACTGACCATAGGACTGCTAGGATGGGGAAAGGAATAGGTGGGTTCCACCACTTCAGTGCACTGGAAAGTACAACTTCCCAACGTGAAGGAGGAAATTATCTGTTTCTGATAGTAACCAATCTTTGCAGCACTATTCATATGCACTTTGTGTTATTAAGGTCAGAAAATCTATTTACTCTGTGCATTAAAAAAAGAAGTTATTCTCCATACACACATCCTGATTGGTACTAAGCACAGTTTGTGTACTCTGCTAAAAACTCTGACAATGTCAGAGAAAGAATTAAGATTCTAGGCAGCTCTTTGTGTATTAGGGACTGATATAAACAATATTTATGTTTAATGTTCAGTAAGAAGTTAAATGACATTTTACAAACAGAGGGATGAACATTTTGTAAGGCTTTCCTGTGTTAATTATAGCCTATACCTTGTCACTCTCATCTGCAACTGAGACTAATTGTCTGCCTTATAAAGAGACATGCTTATTGATTTTGCAAAGGCTGGAACAGACTAAGCTGTACTCTCTTTCTATTGATATAAAAAGCATTGCCTGCCTGTATTGATTGCTTACCCCACAGAGCAATGGCAAATTGCTATTGTGGAAACATAATGATGTTGAACATTTGTTGCACAGATGATAGGGTAATGTTTAAATGCAGTGTGTCCTGTTCTTTGTAGATTTACTAATAACCTCCTTAATCATTCCTCTTCAAAATACCATGAATCCTGGAGCAGACGCTAACCTAATGATACAACATCATTTATAGAGCATAGCATTTCATAAATTCAGAATGAATTAAATCAGCTATTTTTTCATCATCAACTAGACTGGATGCCAATTTTGCTTAACATTTTGCAAGGCCTGAGTAAGAATGAAATAAATTAGCTAGGGCAAGATTCTTTCAGCTCTTTTTAAATGTAGTACTTCCCTTGGTGTCTAGTCTCTCTGAAATAGAAGCCTTATCTGAGGAATTATATGCCACTCACTGTGGGTAAGACTGAATCTGGTCCTTAGTTCCTTTGAACAGAAAGTTTCACAGCATTTTTGGCCTCATTGACCTGATGTTTGCAATGTGTTCTGATTAAATGAGGTTTGAACACATACGTAAGTGGTGGGAATTTTGCTTAGCCAGGTGTTCTCTCTTAATATAGGAATTCTGCAAATTCATTTGTACTGAATATGTAATAAAGATAAGAACTACCCATTTTCTAATTTTGTTACACCAGTCTTGTGAAATTCATCTAAATATATGTTGGTAATTCCTTTGCCAAAGGTAAAGAATTCCTTATATAGCATTTCCAGATAATATGAAATACTGACAGAACAAAGCAGTTGTTAAAATGTTTTTCCTTGTTTGCTTGTTTACACAGAAACAAATTTAAGGGTGTTCTTGTACTGCACTTTCTCCCCTTCTCCTATTTAGCGATGTGTTAAACTTCATAGCATATCTGCTGGTTACTTACATATTTTTCTTCAAACACATCTTTCTTATAGGACAATATGGAAATTCACAGAATACCTCCGAATCCCCAGAATCCACAATGGTTTTTTTTGGTGAATTTTGCAATCCACCTACAGTCTTTAAATTGGAGAGATCTAAAAAGAAAACACTGAACTGTTCCCTTTCTTCTTACCAACTAGGATTTTAGTACTCATCCAGTAAAAAATCCAGCCCCCTCTGAGACAGGAAGGTATTAGGGAAAGTAGACATTGGAAATAGATTGATGGAAATAGCAAAAGCTACTTGTTTAGAACAGTGCCAAATATTAATCTAATATTAAAAATATTAATCTACTATGTTTTTTTTCTATCATAAACTTCTCCCATATATCCTGAAAAATCTGAAGTAAATTTAAAGCCATTTTCAATTTATTCTTAGAAATCATGACCATTTGTGGTACTAAATATTGGAACATGAAGCAAGGAAACTCTGTTCCCTGGACCAGACAGCACGGAAAAGGGAGATTCTTCACTTAAATGCAGAGGGACTAGGAAAAAGTTAGACACTGTGGAAGATGGATTGTATTGTTAGGCAGAGGGATGTGAATTTAAATAGGAAAAGGAAGATCAAAAACCAGTAGAGGAGGAGACAAACAGGAGGTGGCAAGGAGTGTGAAAGCATTGATCAGAGAACAATGAAAAGGAAAGACACGTTCCATCAGTATTTGATTTCTAGCTAACTGTACTGCATAATTGGTTCATGTGAGAGCCTTTAAAGACGATGACCCTTCACAAGATAAAACAAAGAATCATACACATCCACTCTGTTTCTTCTTTCCTGGTTCCCAGGTTGATATATGACGGTGTCTGATTTTCAGGTTTTCTGAGCACATCACTAACGCAATATTATTGTATTCTGAACATGAACTATGAAATACTGAGCTATCTGAAATATTCACCCATCCTCTTCCAAATGGTCATCCCAAATAAATGGAGACTTTCTGACCTTAATCTGTGTTTCACATTTGTTCAACAAAATCAATACTACTTTTCCTATTGTCGAAATATACAGATTACTACCAATTAATAAAACCCCAAGAAGAAAAAAAGATCATTTGGAAATAACAGATCATGATTCTGTGTAGGGTTTTCTACAGCTACGAACAATGTACAGAAAGCCATATTAAATGACAAAGTAAAAAAGTATTACAAATCCACCCATTCCATAAGGACTATTTCATATTCTGAAAAAGTTTTTGGGTAAGAGACATGATCTCTGTAATAATGCAACTGATCTGGTGTTACCTCTCTTCTGAATGCTTGTTCTTGCAAACCTGACATTGTTTTGACAAGGGTTTTTCAGGCACTAGGGGCTTACGGTCGACTGGTGGGAGAATAATAGTGTTTTTTTATTGAAATAGGAGCTGAAGCTGGGTTCTGTGTATGGTTAAGAGATTCTGTAGAAAGTCAGTATGAATGCTTGCATAAAAGTTATGAAGACTGGGAGCCTCAAGACGTTCTGATAATAAGATCAGCTGGATGTTTAGTGCATCTATAAAATCAACAACTAATAAAAAGAAGCTTTCTGCAAAGCGTCCTTCTACTACTCTGAATTCAACAGATTTTTCAAACAAAACCAATCCTTGTTGATTTAGTTTGCTCTGCAGACCTGCACTGGGGCATAGCTGCTTCCAGAAGTATTGCAGTAAAGAAAGCCTGTGACATCTATAACCTTGCACAAAGCATATCAGTGTAAAGAAAGAAGACTTAGTCTTCTAAGACTAGTAAGACTATGTTTGGTTTACCCTCTGTCTGTTTCTTGCAGTGACTTGAAGCAGCCCTATCTAAAGCATGGGTGCTTCTTAAACAAACTGCAGATTTATTTTTTAGTGCATGAAAAGTACAATGTAGTTTTGTATTGCATTTCATTTTAATTACTGGGGAGAGAGTCAGGCTAGGTAAAATGTAAGCTGAGATGGAAAACAACAGAACTATTTTAATATTTGGATCTGTTTGTACTCTCTTTGCAGCAAAAATCCAAAAATCAAATCCAATGAATAACTTCAAGTTACCTGTCTTCATTTCTTGGTCACATTATGTGTTTGTGACATTAATCGGTCACTTTCTGACAAATTAGATACCTATAGCAGGATGACTATTTCAGGTACAGATCTGGTCATGTCAGCAGTTTCCCATATATTTTTTGCAGAGGTGATTTTCACCTGTTGAAGCAAGCTCTGTTGAGTTTTTTTAAGACCCTCTACTTATATGAAACTTTAGATTTCTCATATTCTCTTTGCTGCATCTCTGCACAAGATGAATTTTACCCTTTAAGCTAAACAACTTGCTCTGATACCTCTCTCTTACTTTTTAAAGCAACAATAGTAATTATGACTTAACAATTAGAACTAAAACTGCTTTTCCTTGAAACAATTTGATAAAACTGACAGGCTTTTTAATTTAATTTTTAATTTTTTAAAGAATTTTTTTTTGCTTCAAGAAATCACCTTAGCATATACTTAAAAATTGGTTTCTAAGCCATTTTTCTAAATTGCTTTGTTGCTCAGTTCCTCATTAGTACAACATTGTCTGAAACCTTGAGATTAAATTTATTTTATACTACAGAAGTTAAAAAAAAAGACAAAAAATGTAAGTCTCCATACATTAAAAGTGTTTCCCATTTGGTTTCTGCAGTAATTTTATCACAGTGCTTAACTTTTACCTTCATCATGTCTTTGGGAAAAAGCAGAAACTGGAGCACAATCTTTCTGAATTTTCTTTAAATGACAAGTTATTTCACCTTATTTTCATTCCTTGTTATGCTATTCTCATTTTATCTGTATATTTACTCAAATGCAATTTTTACCAATTTAAATTAAGCTCAAAAACTATTTATCTCTGCATGTCCAGAGTTACTTGATTATTTTCATTTGTTTTAGGTTTGTTTTCTTTGGTTTTTCTTTGTTTGGCACAAAAAGGCAGTGAATGAAATTAAATGAACCGTATCACTCTACTATTTCTACATCTATACTTTGAAACCTGAATCTCGTAGAAGACAAAAATACCTGGAAAAAAAAACACGGAGGGCCAATTAATCATGTTGTATTTTTCTTTGGCTATTAAGGCTGATCTTTAGAAAATACATTATTGCTCATGTATATGCATTAAACTGCACCTCCATCCAGGCAATGGATCTCTTGTCAAGGAGGTCAGCTGGAGTTTTTGTCTTCAAAAATACATTAATCTTTGAAGAAAATATACACAAATGAGGATTGCTACAGGGAGTGCTAAAATGTTTTCCCCAAATTGCCTGTTACCATAATTTCAGTTTTCTAATGAAAGACTCAGAAAAAAATACATTGCCATGAGGTATTTTTTTTCTTTGTATAATCATCTTGAACAAAGGATCAAAGAAATTAAAACACTGAAGATAATTGATCATAATAAATCAACACTGCTTCAGTGAAAGTTCAGTGGAAATGTATTTATTTTATTTTTTGTAACTGAGGATCTAGCTCAACAGATTTCATACATTCCTGAATATACAAATTTATGCTGATTTCATGTTCAATAGTGCTTCTTCTCCATAAGAAAATTCTTCTAAGTCTCAGGTCTCATACATAAAGTTTGTTGAACTGCCTACAAATAAAAAGGTTCACTGTGAATCCTATTCATTTTGAACTCAACAGCCACAAAACTGGAGCATCTGTTCTCTGTGCAAGTTACTTAAGCTTCAGACAAAGCACGCAAATTATTTTGAAATATTATCCTGTAGTTAAAGGATAAGAATGATTCAGTTATGGTGATGGGGTAAATGAGGATCATAATGATGCTGATATGGCTAGTGCTGACCTGAAGCCTTCTCCTTCATTTCTTGGCTCCCTACAAGCTAAGACATAAAATCTTTAATTCATTTCTAACGAGTGCATGCTTACCAGTGCTGGGTACATGTGAGACAGTCAATAATTTTGCCTGTATTCTCAGGAGTTCCAAAAATGTATTGATTAATCTCATACAACTGGCTTGCAGTGTTTCAAATCTTTTTGAAGAACAAAGCCTTTTTCAGGAATTGGTATTTCATGGCATGACTTCTATACTGTTAGTGGTCAGTTATTTTCTGCTTTGACTGTGTTTTGAGAGGCATGGGAGAGGGAGGGAGGTAAGATAATTACCCACATGGATATTTCTGTAGGGAGTGACAGCTACTTTAAAGTATTTTTAAAAAATTATGAATACAAGATTTATCCATGATGAGTCCCTTACAATATGATATTAAAGACAATTCAATCACTATTTGCCATTCTTTTCATTATCCCAGCATGTCCCAATTTCTATTTCAGTAGCACCTAATCAGTGTGTTTACTTTGAGGTTAATTAAATCAGTTAAATTATTTTAAATAAACTTTTGAGAAATGATATATGTATTTTTAGGACTTACAGAGTGTAATTTTTTTATTGCTTGGTTAAGTTGCCATTGCTCTCATTTGACATGTTGTGATACAACACACACACACATACAAACTCAATTGTAATTCATAATTTATTATATTTTTACGTTATATTTACATATAATAATGCAATGCAATTCCAAAATAATTTGCATAGGATCATACTTATAACTGAGTCATTTATATGGAGGGAGGAGGTGGAGGATTTGCTACTTAAAATTAGGAAAAGAGATATTATTTTCTTTGTGAGGCAAATAATGTGCCTGCAAGGAAGTAAAAAGTATCAACACAATGCTACGTACCTTCAATGCTCTGAAAAAAACCTATGTTATGAACAGGGATGAGTTCAAGATCAAAAACAATTTGATCTTGAAAAGATTATTTTTAAGACAACATTTTATACTGATTGATTACCAAAGAAATATTTAAGTTCATCTTTCCAGGGTTTCTGTTTTAGTAGTGAACCTAGAAAGACTTGCAAAGCTTCATAAAAAAAAAGCGTGTTTAATAATTAGCAGTATGATCTTATATTTCTGTTTAATTTATTACTTTGAGCAAGAGAGGTACTAGTAACATAAAGAACTTAAAAATAATTTCCCACATCAGAAACTGGTAAAGATCTAAGTTTCTAACTTGAAGGGAAAAAAATACTGCATACAAACAGTTCTATCATTTCTAGATCATAAGAAGAGTAGAACTTCACTCCTCAGGCAACAGACTGTTCAGGAAACTATTTAGAGAATGTTTAGAGAGTACTCTCAAATTTGACTTTCTGCGACGTTGAAATTTAGGAATTGAGTATTTTATTAGTAAGCTGAAAATTAGCCTGGAGGTAAGGAGTGTTATTCTTGAATGACCTTTAGAGAAACACGAAATGCCAACAAAACAGGCCAAGCAGAAGCTGTTCCTTATTTACAACCCAAGGAGTGTTTAAGCATTAAATGAAACAGGGTCCTTCCATTATCTTTGTGGGTATCATAAAAGAGAATATTAGGTGAGAAACAACCAGGTGTACATACTACTGACTCTCCTCAGTTTCATCAGATTCTTTATCTTTTTTCCTATATGACATACATGGCACCTACACAAATGTGTTTCAAATATCTCCTGATTACATTTTTTCTAGAGATCACATTTTTAGACTGAGATTTGCCTCTGATTAGGATGTGATGGTGAATATCTTAGACTGCAATATCAGAAGGAAAAACTTCTCTCTAAAGCTATAGATAAAACCTTAGACATCCTGTTCCTGGTAATTCAGCCTGAGGTTTTTATTTTTAATTACAATTTCTTTGATGTTTTCATAGCAATCCACACAAAATAGAGTCTAATGATACAAATGTCTAACAAAAACCAAGAAGGAAAAAAATTAATAAAGTAAAATACTATAACAAATCTAAGTTTCATTTCACTGCATCTGGAAAAATACTTCAAGGAATGAAGCCGGGACAAATGCAGTTAGAATTTTCATTTTTTAAAAACACTTTACACACTATCTTCATTATAACACTTACCTTCTTGTAATGACTTTCATCTGAATTCCAAAGCACTTTGCAAACCTTAATTAGTACATTATTAACAGCACTAATAATTCAGTGCTGCAGTGATAATTTCCTGAAGAATACTGAGAGTACTTCAAACATCCTAGTCACTTTAATCGATGTTAAAGATGCTCAACACCTTACAGAATTTTACCAAACACTACAGAAATCCCCTATGTATTGTAAATTGTCTTGTTAGATTTTAAATCCTATGTCAGTACACTTTCACTATTTCTAGACTTTTCTATTATTTCAGAATGTTTATTTAAAACTAACTTAAAAAAGGATATATCCTCCTCTGTCTCCTGGTACTGTTATAAAGACAAAGAAGTGTGATTCTGAAGACTGGATCAAGGGAGAAATGAAAAATATTGCACAACATAGTCATGGACATCATGACTGATAGACCTGGTGCAAATATAGAAGTATGCTAGATGAAATAAGCCTTTTTGAATCTCTCTCAGGAGAGAAAAAAGAAACCAAAGTGCAGAGTTTCCTTGCATTGTATCTGACAACAATCCCAGTTCAATCTGTCAAACAAAGTGTATTGCAGCCACTTTATTAGTGACCTTTGCTGTTAGTGACTTTGATAAAAGACCTCCCAAACTGGAGAAAGTTTATTTTCTTTTAGTTCTTTTCTATATTGTGTTTTGTACACAACACTTTTTCGTTTGAGATTACAGGTACGTAAGAAATATTTTTCTCATTACTGGAATATGATTTACTCTAACTTATTTTTCCAATAAATTTATATTGGTGTCTCTCACATACTCATTATAATAGCACCAATAGATTGCCCCCACTTTAAACTAAAATTTACCCTGTACACAAATCTAGATTTATTTTTCACCTTATGTTATTAATTATAATATAATCAAAACACATGCTGCAGACCGATTATCTGATGAAAGAGTCTCTCTCTACTTTGTGCCATGCTATTAACCATATTATAACTACTGTTAGGCCCTGAAACATAAGAAATGGGTCTATATATGTACAGATATTATGCCAGTTTCAGTCACTATATGACTTATCCATAAGTGGCTCATTGCCTTTTTACAGCTATTAGATGCTTCCTACAACTTTTAGATACATATGGATTAAGATACTATACCTTCTGGATAAAGAAGGATCTGAAAATGCATTTTGTATTTCTGACAAGAAAATAATTGTTCATGAATGCTCAGTGTCCTGTTTCAAGCCAAGTAATATAATCACAGAAGTGTATTTTATGCAACTCTCTTTCGTGTTCAGAGAATCATAAAATCATCTAGGTTGGAAAAGACCTTCAAGATCATCAAATCCAACCATCAAGATAACCTACTGAGTCCCATCATTAAACCATGTTCCTTAGTGCAATGTCCACCCATAAACACCTCCAGGGATGGGGACTCCAACACCTCCTTGGGCAGCCTATTCCAATGCTTGAGCACCCCCTCCATGATGAAATTCTTCCTAATATCCACTCTAAACCTCCCCTGGTGCAACTTGAGAGCTTGGACATTTACTAAACTGACTGCTCACACTGAAGTCACTATGCCTTTTTATGTAAGAAAATATTTGCCATTGTGCATTCAAGTTGCACAGTCTTGACGTAAGAAGCACTGCATAATGTTTCCTATACTCAATTGTACATCACAGATTTCTTTTTTAATTCCTTAAAGAGCACCTACTATCTGACTCTAGAGTTAGGTAACATGAAAAAAAATGACTAATTACTAATTTGCATTTTTCATAAATACACATTTGCTTATTAAAAGACATGGTTTCACAGTACATATCTATGGATAGCATTCTTACAAGATGTCTGAAGTTCTGAATTCTAATACAGTAAATATAATTACCTCTGTGATAACTATGTTAAACAATGCTAGCAGCAATTAATATGTTAAAACTCTTAATGTTGCTTCCATTATATTTATGAAAATAGCTCTCAACAACAACAAAAAAACTAATAAAATGTCAAATATTTCATTTTTTAAGATATGTTTACTGTTAAAAAGGTGCACTTAAAGGAATAACATTGCCTCTCCATTATGAAACTAATGGATAATTGATTTTCCTCTGCAAATTCATTTTGTTTATATTCACCCATCTTCTTCTGCAACAACCCATTCTTTCCTTTCATGAGAAATGCCAAAAAAACAGCCTCTTGCTTTCTCTTTAATGCAACAACAGAGGAAAACAAAAAAGGAAAAAAAAGAAGACAGCAAATGTTGCTTATATGTTGCTGAACATCTAGCACAGATTTTTCAAAAGCAAACTACCGTAGGAACTGAAAAAGAGGAACAGTGATAGATTACAGGAAAAATGTAGTGGTCTCCATGCTCTTCCCACCTATAAGTAGTTAAAAATGAAGCAGCTCACATACAAAAAAATAAGCCTATTTTCCTGCCTACTTTCATCATCAGTGGGTCTCACTGATCTCCCACTAAATCAGCAGAAATAGGAAAAAACAATTCAATTGGTTATTACTATCTACATCTACACTAGTATCTACTACTACACAAGTCTATACTCTGCCAACCCTTTTCCTAGTCAATAGTGGCATTACCTGCTAGGTGTCCAGTCATAGACAGAGTACACTAGTGACTATTAGGCACTCACAGCTATGCTAATATTGGTCGTTGTAGCAATTTGTCTCATCCTGCTTGGCGGGGGTGGAGATAGGTTTGTCTGAATCTCTGGGTCAGAAGGCGAGACAATACAAGTCTTTCAATATGGGTTTCAACAAGGCTAAACTTTTACTGATAATTGGCTGAAGAATTATTAGAAGCTTGGCAAAAATACATGCTTTCCAAATAATAAAGGGACAAAGAGTATAGGAAGAGAGAGAGAGAGAGAGAGAGAGAGAAAGATATATCACCACCCGTTGTTTTGTCCACTTCAGGTTCTCGGGTGGTGGGCATGCACACAGACACCCTAGAGCTGGGGTTTTAAAACTTAGTCCCCGCCTCCTTGAATGATTGAGAAATGAGTCTGGGGTAGTTCTCCGGGTCCGTGGTGGCCTTCTGCCACCCCTCTCTCCTCCCATTTCAGGTGCAGTCTTACTTTTTGTTGACATAGTGAAAAGGGACACTGGCTCACCTCCAGTTCTCGTTTCGTATGCTAATTACTCTGCAGTCTTTTGTCCTAGGACCTTCTTGAGAGGGGGTTGGCATGGGGTTGTAAATACCTTTCCTCCTCCAGCTGCCAGAACCACTGGTGCCAAGATGTCTCAGAAAATTACCCAAGATAAGGAAGTTGGCCCCAGAAAAGTGCAGTCTTGCCTTCACAGGACCCTGTTTTCAGGCCTTATCTCGTTAGTGTGGTAACACCCTTTCTTTGCCAAGTGTTTGAGACATCATTTTTTTTAGTGTCTTACATTGTTCCACCCCTTCCCTTCTTCACGCAAGGTGATTGTGATGTGGCAATCAATGTAGGTTCTATTTGTGTTCTCTCAGTTTGTATGGTATATTCTTCTACCAACAGTTTGATGGGATTAGGTGAAACTTGCAGGAGAGAGGGAGATTTTTCTTGCTTTTTGGGATCAGTTGATACTGTCCAAAGGAAAAACATTTTGGAGAGAATGAAGGATGTGGCAGGTAAAGGAGAGTCTCAGAAGGAAGCAGGGAGCCATCTGAGGATGGAGAAACTGCTGAAAAGAGCAGGGAAGGGATCCACAACCAAGCCTCTCTGGCTACGGAAAGAAAAGCTTCTCATGAACCAGAGGAAATAGTAAAGGGTTTGCAACAATTCTCACAGACAGGGCTGAGTGAAACTAAGGCTGTAAACCAGGACTTTCCCCAAAGGATACCATGTGCAGAATGAGAATTTTGTATAAACCTCTTTTTAACTTCTTTTCTGATCCAGTCAGAATGATTTGACCCATTTTTCTCTCTTTCAATATCTAAATATTATAGCCTACATTCTAATAACGCTTATTTTCTTTGAAGTTAAAAGCTCTTCTTGAGGTGGCTCACTATAAGATGTTTTTAGTAGATTCACCTCAAAGCTGTGGTTGTCACAACTTTCAGTCAAAGGCCGCAGAGGTATCACATACATAGAAGAAGCTGTCCTATCATAAAACATTTCATCACATCATGATGAAATCAGTTTCACTAAAAGAATTTCTGATTCTGGTTGTGAGCCCAAAGAATATTTCAACATTACATTGGGGTGAGTTCATGACACATCATCAAACCCTTCTGTATCTTTCTGTTCAAATGAAGTAAAAGTGCATGCATGGGATAGAAAGGAGTCTATGATACAGATCTGGACACAGCCTATGATACTCTCATTCTTACTGGACCTCTACAGTACATGTGATACTAACACCATGCCTGTTGCCTCTTTTTCTTCCTCTCTGATTTGTCTCTTCAGACTAAAAGAATCACTCCGTAGACAGTACATGTGATGGCTTTTCCTCAATGTAACCTTTCTGCAGGATTACAGCAAAAGTGCATGCACTCTCACATGGGTAACATATCCATATCCATGTGTTTAGTACCTTATGGATAAGTGTCCTGTATAAATGTACGTCTGTTGTCATCACTAGATGCAAGCATATTCACTACTTCTGAAAAAGATCAAGATTTTGGCAGGAAGATGTATCCTTCTGGTAAAGGATAGCAAAGCTTCAAGAAAACTTGCAATGCAGTGACATGCACAAGGAATTCTAAAAGGGTTTAAAATATTTAAAGTAGTTCTTATAATAAAATCTTCATCTACTATGTATTTAACAGATATTGCCACATAACTTTATCATTGCCGTTATTTCTAAATTGCACTAATGCTATTCACATTCCCCAAAATTTGATGGAGAAAATGCACGTTGTCTTACTTTATTTGTATTGGTTTTGCCTTACCTTACTGATTAGTTCTTCTATTACAATTCACTTGCAGATCACATTCCAGGTTAGAGACTTCTCAATATTAACAGTGTTCCCAAAAAAGCTGGCGTAGAAAAGAAGAACCAGCTGCTGGAAGACACGAAGTCTTTACCAAGCTGACTTTCAAAATCCCTGTAATAGTAATATAATAATAAAATATTTAAACATAATATTTCATGTGTATCATCTAGTTGCAGTATTCACATGGTTGCAGAACTGTTTGCTCTGATAAAACTTGTGACACAGCATTCTGCCTCCCATTTCCATTTAGTATCTACTAGCTTTCTCTAGTTCAAAACTTAAATCACAATGACAAATTTATATCTTATATAGGATAAGAAACATAAGAAATATGTAACATGCTTTCTGCATATATAAGATAGTGACGAGGCACGTATATGTAGATCAACGACTGGATCGTCCATTAGCACTCATAACCCTCCACTGAAGATAAGTACAATTTTCCTAATTTTAAAACTGGGACAGTCTTATGGCAGTTTCTTATCTGAGGAGGACAGTAAGCAGAATAATGACCCAGGACTTCAGGAGAGTGGGCTTCATCTTGTTCGAGGAACTGGCAGGCAGGGAACAGTGCAGGGCAAAGGGACCAGGACAGCTGAAGGAAAGCCTTTGCTAATAATACTAACCCATTCTAAAGTGCAGGAGCATACAAGGGTAGCAGGTGGACAGCATCACTGAACAGCAAACTCCCAACTGAGCTGAAGCACAAAAAAGGAGGAAGTACCAAAGGAGGAACTGTGGATGGGCTAGAGTCAAGGAATGTTACAGAAGCACTGTGTGTGTAGAAACAGAGATTAGGAGTTGAAACTGGTGAAAGATGTATTACCTTCCAATTCTGTTATAGGTAAAGGGAGCACACCTTATGTGTGGAGCTAAGAATTTACTGGTAGTCAAATTTAAGAGTCTAAAAAAATAAAGCAAGCAGTTACTGTCAGCAAGCCTTGGACAAGCAGAATTTGATGTTTTTAAAAGGTAAATGAAGGCTGTTAGATGCAGTAGATAAGATCTCCTACCTCAGCCTGGTCCCTATAATCTGAGTTATTTTGTGAGCCCTTGATTGTGTGATGAGGATCAGATATCCTCTATGCCTTGCAGTACACACATGAAATGACTCTCACTAGACATGTCTAGGTTAAATAAAGGTGTAGTATACCATTTAAACTCAAATTTTGTGTTTTTGTCATCCATGACTCTGAGAGAAAGCTGCTGTTTGCCTATAGTCTTCAATGCTAATGGTGTTTTTGTCTGATATCTTACCATCTGTTAAAGTCATTACCTATGCCAGATTTTCATGTTTCTATCAGCATAGGTCCATTAACTCCAATTCACCTGAACTTATCAGTTGAGGAGCTACCCTGTTGCCTTTCCTTCATCATGAGACAAATGAAGATTCCAAGTCTCCCATTGATTTAAAGTATTGTACTAAAAAGAATAATTCTTAGCCTTAATCTTGTCTAAAATATGTATTCTAGTTTTTTGTTTTTTCCTTGAAGCTATCAGTTAGACAGGATGGAAGTGGTTGAAGAAGACACAGTACCTGTACTATACAGACAGATAGAAAGATTCATAGATGTATGTGTTTATGTTTGCATGTGTACACACATGCATACAACATATATTTTTAAGATGCTTATGCAAATATGTTAGATATCATAACTTAAATCACATGCAACACTATGTGGTTTGAAGTCTTTCCAAAGAGTCATGCATGCACACCTGAGATGTTAATAAATATATCACAATAAAAACACTACAGTCTATCATTTGTGTCATTTGAACACCGGAAAATATTCAATTAAAAGTGCTTTTTTTTTACATTTACATTTTACAAGTTACATTTGACATGTTTCTGGAGAAAGACCAACTTCATTATTTTAGTTATAAATTCAGCGTGGAAGATACAAACAGATTTACCAGGACCAACAGACAGCACACAATTTGTTTTCTTGGATTGACAGAAAATTATATTGTGTCATAGAATCATAGAATCATAGAATCATTTAGGTTGAAAAAGACTTCTAAGATCATCCAGTCCAACTGTTAACCTAGCACTGCCAAGTCTACCACTAAACCATGTCCCTAAGCACCACATCTACACGTCTTTTGAATACCTCCAGGGATAGTGACTCATCTACTTCCCTTGACAGCCTGTTCCAATGCCTCACAACCCCTTCAGTGAAGAAATCTGTCCTAATATCCAACCTTAATCTCCCCTGGTGCAACTTGAGGCCATTTCCTCTTGTCCTTCTTGCCTGGGAGAAGAGATAGAACCACATCATACCATACCATACCATACCATACCATACCATACCATACCATACCATACCATACCATACCATACGGCAAATAACTTCAGTCACATTGTGGGTAATAATTATTTGTGTTTTTTTTTTCCCCTAATCTTGAAAAACACACAGAATTATTTTAAGCAGTATTTATATTTAAAGTGTATATCCCATAGGGATTAATATTTATTTGTGGTTCTTATCAATCTTCCTTGCCTTAGTTACCCTAGTTTTAGCTATTTTAGACTGAAATAATTGCTAAATAACAACTGTTAAAAGTTTCTAGAGCATTTGCCCCTCCTAGAGAGAGCAAGAGTAAAGAGCTGAAAAGAAGGCCACAGGGAAGTTTGAGAAAGTCAAATGGGGCTGTCTGTTGAAGGACAGTGCTCAGGAGGGACTCTCAATTTACCTTCTGCAAGTTTCAATCTCTTAGTAACACAAAAGATGGAAGCACCTGTAAAATGCCCAAGAATGCCAAACTTAACCAAACAACAGACCAAAAAAAGAAATACCCTTAAATTAAAGCAGAGACTTCTGAAAAACACATGGGTCTGCACATGCCTTCAGGAGTGCAGAAAATATGAAAGGTTCTAAAATAACTTTTAACACCAATTTGAAATTAGGCTCTTCAACCTCTTCTGTACTTGTAAATTCACTAATTCTAATGCTCCTCGCATTTAAAATCAGGGGTCCAGCCCTGTACAGTCATGACATCTAACTTAGGATCATTTCACATTATTCACATATTAGTTTACTATCATCCAAGCATTTAGATGATACGTTTGACAAAAAAGGTGCAGTATCAACATGGTAGATGAACTAGCTTGGACTAGCACTGTAATATTTCAGAACTTTGCAAGATAATTGCAGGTCCTTCTGACTTTCATATAGACAGGATATAATTCTGTATTTTTCATAATCAAATGACAAGTTCTAGATGTAATTTGGCTATGTTGAATAGATCAGGTCGGTACCTTTACATACTGGAAAAAGAAAAATACACTCAATTTTCTAATTTTCAGTTACTTTTAATAAAAATACAGCTATTGCAGCTGCATATACTAGTTAAGCTAGGAAAGCATGGAGAATATATTATACCTTGAAGTTGTGGCCGTTAGATCCTTACCTTATGTCCCATTATAAGTCTTCTGTAAAATACAGGTTCCAGGTGTTTCCTCATGTGTTAGTCTAGATTTCTCCCTAATTTTGGTGGGTAGCTAATGGCTGAAATGCGAGAGGTTGGAGGCTCTAAACAGTTGCTATTCTGACAGTCTCAGAACTTTAGCAGAATTCCTAACTCTCTTGAAAATCCGCTAATTATAACTCACTGATTTTTCATTTTCCTATACATGACCTACTTAATCTAGCTATAAGTCATGTTCTGAGTTAATCAAAACATTAACATACCTTATAACATACTTCATGGCAAGCTTTACTAAATACTCCTTACTTTTTGTATATATGAAAAATGTTTTCTAGCTTATATGAGACTATGGGAAATTATATTTTAAGTTTTAAATATTCTTGTATCCTTGATGGTTCTGAATCATTTGACCATGAATTTTATAAAAGTTCTGTGGTCAATCTACTACATTATTGTGAGCTCTTAGTTAAGTTCTTCAGTAATTAACTCTTGATTTCTGTGAAGTCTGATCATTAATTATTAAAGGATATATTATTTTTTCATAGCTGTATGTCTCATGAAATATGGTGAAGAGTCAGAAACCGCTCTCTAACTACAGATTCAAAATTTTAAGTGGGAAAAAATACATAAAGCTTCCTAAGCAAAACTAAATAGTAGCATATATCACCAGCTTCTGGCCACTTCAATAATAGAAACAAAGTCAAGAACACAGCCAAAGAAGAAAGAGGAGATGGACACACACCTTTTAAGAAGTAACCCTGGATACTACCTAGAAATAACAACTGTCTATACTTTTTAAGCTTAAACTTAATCGTTCTGTGGAGGGATGGCTGAGATATCTTAGGTAAAAAAAAAAAAAAATCCTGTAATACTTTCATTGCTAGAAATCAACTCATGGCCGTGGGTGACCCTGCATAAACAGCTAAGCAAGGGTATTAATGTGATCTCCTTGGCCACTAGTTGTTCATTTGGGCCCAAATCTACCGCTTCAGATTTTACACATTCTGCTTTCCCAATATTCACTTCATTCCAGCTTCCCAACTTGCTCTCCCGTAAGTGTAATGTTAGCACAGTTATTTTAAAATAAATAATAAGCACTGCAAAGAAACAAAAATTTTGGTTCATGCTTAGTAAACAATCTAATCACCTAACTTGTAGGAGAGGAGAGGAGAAGGGAGGAAAATGAAGAGAATCAAATGGTACTGGAAGTCTAGGAATCAGTGAAATGGTTGTGTCAATATCACCATTTGCGCTACTTCTTCCAGTTTTATTAAGCTCAGAAACTGCATTTGCTGCATTCAAAAAATTCTCCATTGCTGTTTAAACATCCAAAACCAGCAAGTTCTGCCAGCAAAGGCCTGTATGAACTAAATGAAAACTAAACAGCGTGGAACTGAGCACCTGACAAGTAACGGTGCATAGTTCTTAAAAATAATGGTTCTTACACAGTTTTCTTTTTTTTCTTTTCTTTTCTTTTCTTTTCTTTTCTTTTCTTTTCTTTTCTTTTCTTTTCTTTTCTTTTCTTTTCTTTTTCTGTTAAGTAAAGTTAAAGTTAAGTTTTCAGTTCAGTACGTCTGAAAATTCATTCTAATTCCTACCTCAGGTCTTTTTCCAGTACTACTTGTGGACAGGTATTGCACATATCCATAGGCATTATTAAGACTGCAATTCAAACTTGAAAAAAATACTATTTTGTCTCCACAAAGCCACAGTGAAGTGAGATAATATTACTATCACTGACTTACAGGTAGGAAGGCAGAAGAGATATTCAGGAGTGAAAACACCCTTAAGCCAATAAGCCAAGACTCCCAGAACCTGCCTGTGCAGAAGGATGAGCACCTCCCCTGCTGTACGTACTGCTGCTACACTGAAGACTTTTGTCAATCAGACTCCAGAGCCACCAGCTTTACTTCTGGAAAAGTCTATTTTATGTTGGGGGGCTGGGGGTGATGCGGGGCTGCCAGGGCAGCGCAGTGCCTCCGTCCCTGACCAGCCCTCTCCCACAGACCCCCCAGTGAGGTGAACTGAGCTGGGCCGGGGATGGTGACCGGAGTCAGCCTCAGTTTGGTTATCCCCAGACACTGTGGGGCCCTGGCCAGGGTTGGGGTGGTGCCCGGCTCAGCAGGGACCAGGGCTGGGCAGAGGCAGCTCAGGGGCAGGGCCAAAGCTGGCAGCAGCCATCATGGCGGCAGCCCCAAAGAAAGCCGGTCTCCACCTGCCCCCTCACAGCAGCCTGGGGCTGGTTGTGCCTGTCGCTGCAGGGCTGCCTTCCCTGGGTTTGGTGGCCTGGCCCACGGGACGGGTTGGGGAGACGAGGCTGGGCTGTGGCACCTGCCTCTCCTTTTGACCCTGCAGCGTCTTGTTCTTTGTTGCTCCGTCTCTTGCTTCTGGTTTTCTGTTCCAGCACCATTTGTCTCTCAGAAGAAAGAAACTCGTTTGTCATAACCAGGTTACAGTTATGTCCCCATAGTTTCTTTGCCCGCAGTCCCTGGGCCTCAGCCTTCCTACCCCAACTCTTAATGCAACCCTCTGTGCTTCCTCACTGTTTTGGCAGGGCAAACTCAGTCCTCCTTGTCAAAACTGGCTCTCCTTTCCTCCTGTCTTCCCTCATCACTCTTCAGTCTTCCAAATGTTCTAATTTTCCATTTCCTTCTGCTTTCCAACTCCACTTTATTTATTTATTTATTTATTTAGTGCTGCCAGTTGGAGTGTCAGTCTCTTTGTCTCCCCACCCCTCTCATCCTCAGGCCTTACCGCAGGCCCCTGCAGGAGTCCTGATTTTAAGCCTATTCTCCTAAGCCTTCTTAGCAGAGCCTAGTTCTGGCAGCATCTGCTCCAAGCAGTTTCCTTCTCCCTTTCTCTTCCATGCCATTAGCAAATTTACAGTCACTCAGAAGGCATGAGAGTCTGACCTCTTGTTCCTTTTTGATACAAGGTTTACTGTATAATTTGTGGAACATAGGATGCTTCATTTTTCCTGTAACTACTGACCCATGTCTTTCCCTCATTACTAGGAAAATAAAAAAATAAGGCAACAATAAAGCACTTGGCATAATAGTGCTCTTGAATGGCTACTGATAGAGTGTGAAGGGTTTGAGGTTAATTTTCCCAAATGCATTTATTCCTAAAACAGAGCCTATCATGCCTTGAAAATATATGACCAGTATCACTTGAAATGTTTAAGAGTAACAGTAAAGACAGCTTAAAAGAGAATATAAAAATGGAAGTAAAACATGATTTACGGCTCCAATTCTGTCTCTGGATACATGTATGACTCTACCATCATAGTTAGCTAATTGGAATCAGTTGGCCAAGAAGGCCAACAGCATCCTGGCTTGTATCAGAAACAGTGTAGCCAGCAGGACTAGGGAAGTGATTATCCCTCTGTACTCGGCTCTGGTGAGGCCACACTTCGCAGGGCCTACTGTGTTCAGTTTTGGGCCCCTCACTACAGAAAGGACATTGAGGTGCTAGAGCAGGTCCAAAGAAGGGCAACAAAGCTGGTGAGGAGTCTAGAGAACAAGTCTTATGAGGAGTGGCTGAGGGAGCTGGGGTTGTTTAGCCTGGAGAAAAGGAGGCTCAGGGGAGACCTTATCGCTCTCTCTAACTACCTCAAAGGAGGTTGTACCGGGGTGGGGGTTCGTCTCTTCTCCCAAGCAACGAGTGATAGAACAAGGGGAAATGGGCTAAAGTTGTGCCAGGGGAGGTTTAGGTTGGATATTAGGAAAAATTTCTTCACTGAAAGGGTTGTGAGGCATTGGAACAGGCTGCCCAGGGAAGTGGTTGAGTCAGCATCCTTGGAGGTATTCAAAAGACGTGTAGATGTGGTGCTTAGGGACTTGGTTTAGTGGTAGACTTGGCAGTGCTAGGTTAAAGGTTGGACTAGATGGTCTGAGAGGTCTTTTCCAACCTGAATGATTCTATGATTCTATGATTCTTATGCTGGATTTGACATATTGTATAAAAGCCATTCTTAACCATATTACTGAAGAAAAAGATCACTTCAGTTTTTCTAATCTGGTAATAATTAATCAACATATAGCCCATGAAAAAAGCAATGCATTTTCGTCCAATATGGTTCCTCTATTTTCTCACATAATTAGTTCTCTTTGCAGTTTAAGAGTGATTATTATGACAGAAATGAGGCTATGTCATCAATCCTTTCAATCCCTTCAGCTTTTCATTGGTCTAGATATTGTGCTGTCATCTAATAACTCTCTTTTCTGTGCCTGCCCACTTGTCTGTGTTCAAAACACTTACTATAACACAAAAATTTATTTTAAACTTGGTTGCTCCTTTGCAGGTGAAGCCTTGCGGAAATTCTAGAAGAATTTACTAAATCAGCATTGATTTTCTTACACTTAAAAATATTACTTTGACTCATTGTTAACTCCATGCAAAGACTACCACCATGCTGAGTGTGAAGCCTGTGATCAATTGACTAGGAGAAAACTGAGAGCATACTTTTTCATTAACGTGATTCAAATAAATGTATTAGTGTGGCTGCATGTAGAATTGTTGTTTCTCAGTCACCATTTAGTGAACTCAGGTGCAGTGCTTTCCAGGCAACAAAACCTTCTCTGTATGTAATGCACATGGGATTCAGATTTGTGGTGCAGTCCTAAACAGAACTGAGAATAATATGGTTTAAGGGCATATGTTCATTTTCTTCTCGGTTGCTTGCAGTCCTCTTATCTAGGTTTCTGTTTAGTGCCTGCTAAGGAAGCTAATGAAACTGAACCATGCCTGTTTCATCAGACTTGTAACTAGTCATGCCAACAGTGATTTAGGTATCCCCAAATAAAACAAATAAATAAAAGATACATTAAAAAAAGAAACAAAACACCAGTGTATGTATTTCAGTGAAAAATCTTCTTGAGAGCATGCTCAAGACTACCTTCTTGGGAATGAAGTGTGCAGACTTTAATGCAAGCCAAATGTCACTGTGAAAATTATTACTGTTATTCTAGAATGGCTATTATGGGACTGGGACTTAAACTCTGTCTACTGATAATATTTTCTTCCCCAAACTGAAGCAACTTAAAAAAAGTTTACTTCATACCAGTAAGTGGGATGTGGTATGAAGGAAGTATGAAATTAATATCCATTATGACAATTATAGCAGCCTAGAAGCTCCTACCAAGACTAATTATTGCTCTGTATACTTTAAGAACATAGGAAGAGATGAACTAAGAAACACTGCAAAGTGAATAAATGAAACACTGCAAGCGGTAGAGCATATTGAGGGAGGTTTTCTGCAGAAAGTGAAAATAGAGAACACAGCTGGAAATCTGACTGCATATTACCATTGGTACAAAAGCCTATAACAGAGATTTAGAGAAATAATTGATGAAAATGCCTAGGTACTTTCCGTTAACAATTTATTACAGATATGATTGCTGCAGACATCAGGAATCAAGGAGTAGTGTCCTTGCCTAGGTAAGTATATTTTATGCATGAGTGAATGTGCTTGTGAGAGCCACACAAGTGAGCAGTGGAGAAATTTGTACTGAAGCTGCTGAGCCAGACAACTGTTTCCCAGTAGTCCAAGAAAGAGACCAATCCACTGCCCTGTCTGGCATCCCTTTCTGAGTTGTAGCAAAAAGACCGTGCGCGCGCGCGCGCACACACACACACACACAGACACACAAAAAAAGAAAATGTCAAGCTGCCACAAGGGCCAGCGTCTCCCTGTGTGCCAGGGCAGTGTGGGCAGGGCCTGCAGGCAGGTCCCATTCCACCACCCCAGCTAGCATCAGGGCACCTCCCTGGCGCTGAGGAAGGTCTGAGGCTGGGCTGTGGGCCTGCGGGTGGGCCCAGCAGGGTGAGAGCCATGGCCAGGCAGGGCCGGGCTGTGGGGAGCTGGAGCCCAGCCCTGCTGCAGCCACCCTGGGGCAGGGGCTGATGGCTCCAGGGCTGGTGGGGGGTCCTGGGCCCTGGGTAGTTGGGGAAGCTCCACGGGTGGGCAGAGATGGCCAGTGCTGGTGGTGCCCTCAGGGCGCTGAGAGAAAAAATAATTTTGACTTCTTTATCTGATCATTTGTAGCAAATAATTTGTATGTGCCACAGTAATATTGACAAATGTTGTACACATATCCACAGACACATTTCATTCTTGAGTAGGTACCATTTTGGAGCTTCAGTATCACTTTACATTTCTCAAGTTTTCATTTTAATAATCCTCTTTTTACTGTAGAAGTGCCAAAATTCAGGATCATTATTGTTAATCTAATATAAATCTCATTAGATAAAGAAAAAACATTTCAAAAGAAAAAAAAAGTTTTATGAAGAGTGTTATCTTGGCCTCATGATTAAGTGCTGGATTCATAATTCCAGTAGAAGATTCTCCAGAGCAGTTTACTTTGCTGCTTATCTTACCTGCTTGAGCTGAAAATCCCCCAAACTCTGTATCAATTGACATATTCTGTAAATTTGACTGGAATTATTATTAGCACTTTGTATTGCCTATGGACTTGTGCAATATGAAGCTACATCCTAATAGACAGACTGAGAGAAGAGAGGTGAATTAAAGGACAATTGCCTTCATTTTTCAGAATGGAATTGAGTCAAAACATTTTAAGAATCTTTAGGAAGATTCTAGTTAGGATACAAGAACTTTCAGGAGTGAATAAGAAGATATTTCCATTCATTTCAATATAAATATGTCCCAGATCTTCAAAAAGTTTGAAATGCCTACATCTAACTTTAGAAGGGATATAGGTATCTTTGAGGATTGGAACCTGGGTACGTATCTACAGAATTAGGTGCCTAAATATCTGTATGTATGTGATCCAAATTGCTGTGTCAATAATTGCAGAGTCAGAAATGAAACCAGATTGCCATTCCCATGTTTTAGTTGAAATTTCATCTTTCCTTCAGATCTATAATTATGAAAGATTAATTCATTTCTGGCCTAACTCTTACTCATATGGGCAATATTGTGTTTTGTTGACAGCATAATAAATTCTGGAAAGAGGAAGAGAGAACCAATCAATAACAATTCAATAGTGTTGAGAGTCGGAGAGAAGAGTGGAGTTTAAGGACTTTCTGTCTTTTGTTGTTTATATCTAAGTTTATGATTAACATTAGACACATATTTTGGTAACCCTTCTACCAAGAAAATCCAAAATTGCTGTAGACAACCAGCTCTGGAAAGGAAAGGACCTACCACTGCCTCCACCACAAAAGCAGGAAGTAAGTGATAGCAGTCGATCACATACTTTTGTGTACTGTGGAATTAATGTTTGAATGGGGTAAGTTAGTGAAATTGCACTCTAATAAAACTGTCTTTTATCCTCTCTCTCTCCCTTCCTTCCTTCCTCCTTCCCTCCCTCCCTCCCTTTCTTTTTATTTTCTTTTTCTGAGTTGCAGTGACAGAGAAGAACAGACAAATCTGCTTCATTTTGTTGTTGTTGTTCTTTTTGAGCACATTTACCTTATATGGCATTATTTTTTAAGAAAGGATTTCTAAATAACTATACTCCACAGGCCTTTCCAGCCCACCCCTTCAAGTGTACCCATTAACTGTGTGAGTCTTTTCTGTCATCCTTTTTGACAATAGATGCTATCCTAAGATTCAGTAGAGCACTCTTGATATTCTTATAAAGGCTTTAACATTTCTGAGGGGCTGTTTTTTAACATCATTCAGGAAACCTATATTTATTTGATGGAAGATAAAATTACTTAAAAGGTAATTAAAATCTTGTTAACATGTGAAAAATTTAATATGTTCATTTTTTACGTCCAGCCAGTCATAAGATTCTCCTGGGTGCTAGGTGCATGGTACACTCTATTAGGATTAAATTAGAGGCAATAACTTTAATGCAGCCAGCTACACAGACCCAGAGCTAATTCCAAATAAAAAACTCTGACAACTAGGGCCAGGGTTGGGTGGAAGAAGAACCTACATTCTAAAACAATTCAATACTAGATTTAAGGTTTGCTTCAGGACTGCAACACAAAGTGTCATGCCCTTAAAGTAATAGTAATGACTGACTAGGAGGCAGGCCAGAGAGGCCACTTTCATTCTTCAGACTGTTTCTGTCTCCTTTCTCCAACTTCTAGGATCAAGCAAATATTTATGAAGATCACATACAGTCTCATTTGGTGAACTGGCACTTCATGTGCCATGTCCCTAGAGGGTCAAAAAATTTAAGACATGCATGCATGCTTGGCTGCCCTATTTCCCAACTGAGAACTGTTAGTTGTTATGAATCCAAATTACCGAGCAGAAAGCCCCAAAATAGGAAATTCTTCCCCAGGGACTAAGTACTTCTCTTGCATACGGTCAAATCTTTTAATGAATCTAGATATAACTAAATAAAGAAATAGGATGGTTTTCAGGAACAAAGTGATAGAATCTCTTACCCTCCACCCCTGCTCATTCTTCACAATCTGACTGCCATCAAATTCTGCTACAGGTGAAAGAAAATCAGAGTGAAAATAGCATATTTGGATTTTGGTAGCATTACTAAGTGGAAAGTAGAACTTTATTTTTGCATGTCAAAGTGAATATATACTGGTTGTATAATAGTGACATTTTTGTACCTTGCGTGTTTTGACAGCCATATTGAATAGTTCACATGTATGCCAATATAATCTGAGAATAACTAATAGCATATAAATTGAATTATCTTAATGTGAATGAAAACACAGACTCCCCTCTAAAGTTGTAACATGAACACTATTTTAGCTATATATTACTATTCAGTTAATGAAGTTTAATTAGTAAGAAATACAGCTGGAGAATTATTCATTACTACCAATTGTTACTAATTGTCACCAAGGTTTCCTAATTATTCACTTTGGCTGGAAGCTAATTATAGTTTCATGTGTTACTTGGTAGCTAGCAGAGAAATACATTTTCACTCATATACACCAAGAGCAAAAAAGAGAATGCTTATTTGCAATCAAAGTTTAGTTTTGATGGAAGATATTTGTTTCAGATATTGCAAAATTTTTGCTGGTTAAAAAAAAATAAACTACTGGTGGTGTGTCCTGAAGGGGGGAAAGGCATTATTCTTAGAATATAATAGTCTATTTTATTTGTCAGTTCTCTTCATTTTAATCTTGAAGATAAACTTCTCTTATGCAAATCACAAAACCTTATCTGCTGTCTCATCTTGAGTGCAGTTACTTCAGTTACTTGAAGAGAAATTGCTGTATCAGGGCCTTTTTAGTTCTGTATCGGATCGTGCTGCTGTATTTAATTTCACGTAGTAGTTACCACACTTTATATTTTCCTAATTTCATTTTCTTTTTACATATAGCTGTTAAATTTTGAACTTATCTAAGTGGTCACCTGTTAACTTATCTAATTATTTCAGAACTCTAAATTCAAACAAATTTTTAAACTCATTTTGCAGTCTCCCGTTCCATGTCCATATCTCTTTCAGGGTACATCTGTCTTAGCAATTTAGCTCAGAGCAATAATTATTTTTGATTAGAAATCCCTGATGACTTTTTGTTTGCCTTCTACCATACTTTTTTTGTCTCAAAGTGATTTTGATGCATTTGATCTAAATTCCTCTTGGAGGAAACTTTCTGTGTGTATTCCAGAAAGTCCCCCAGCATGTGCCTAGTACCGCCACATCACCCATTTACCTAGCAGTCTCTGGGATCCTCAGGAGATCCCATATACCTCATGTGGTTCTCATGTTACGAGAGCTTTAAAGTGCTGCGTCCTGCCTTTGTTTTCAACTGCCAGATCCTCACAAACCTGTATTTCTGTGTCATTCTGACCATCTAGTTGTTCATCTTTGCCTGTTAACTCTTCTTAAATTTCCTAAACAACTATGATCTATTTGTGATCTTTGACAAGCCTTTCTCCACTTTCCAACTAGTTCTTACCTTTTACTTTTAAAGTATTTTTTTTCTTCCTAGTACACATCATCCAGATCCACCTGGAAGCATACCAGAGAGGAGCAGCTTATGTTTCTGAGCAGACTGCCATGAACAAGCAGCTTTCCCTTTAAAGGACTGAGTGATTCTTGAGGCATGATCACATTGTAAAAGCTTTAGGAGGCACAGGATCTCCTCCATGTTGCCAGGCATCTTGGGACCAGTGTTGATTGTACTGTGTCCAGTTCTCACCCCCTCCAGTACAAAAGAGACATGGATGTACTGGAAGAAGTCCGACATAGGGCCACAAAGATGATCAAGGAATTGGAGCACCTCTCCTACAAGGAGAGGCTGAGAGAGCTGGCACTGTTCACCCTGGAGAAGAGGAGGCTCGAGAAGGATCTTACCAATGCAGACGAATACCAGATGGGAGAGGGTGCAAAGGATGGAGCCAGGCTCTTTTCAGTGGTGCCCAGTGCCAGGACAAGTAGCAGTCATCGCAAACTGGAACACGAGACATTCCATCTGAACATCAGGAAGCACTTCTTTCCTGTGGAGGTGACAGAGCACTGGAACAGGTTGCCCAGAGAGGTTGTGGAGCCTCCAACCTTGGAGATCTTTGAAAGCTGCCAGGGCATGGTCAGGCAACCTGCTCTAGGCAGTCCTGCTTGAGCAGGGGGGTTGGACCAGATGACGTCCAGAGGTCCCTTCCATCCTCAAGCATTCTGTGATTCTGTGTTTGGTACAGATTCAGGGTGCTGGAGGCAATCCTTTTGAGAAAGAGTTCAACACTTACTGATGGTGGCAGTACTACAAACTTATTTCAGTGATCTCGGTTAAATATTTGGGCAAGAGGATACCATTTTTCACTTCAGGGCACACATAGGAGAGGCTTCTGAGGAGAGGCATTGTGCTCTGTTACATCTTGCATCCATGGACCCTGTCAATAACTCTTACAAAGAGTTGCACCAAATTTTAAATCATTTTGCCCTTCACTACAGTTGTCATCAATAGCTTCATGGGTTGCACCTTCAGCCAACACAACAATTTCCAACTTGTATAATACATTTGATATACATTTCTCTTGGCAGAGACAGGGAGGGGGATACATATTAAAATAATGGGTTCCTAAATTTGGGGAACAGCTATACATTAGAAATCAAAAAGCACAGCTACTGTGTCACTAAAAGTACTTTTCCAGGAATCAGAAGCTGGAGGATAAACTTAATTTGGCTACTGTCAGAAATTTCCTGTCTATTCCTTACCTTCTTTGAGCACATGGTCCAAGTGAGCTGCACAAGTGACATGACATGATACTAGAGCCATCTTTAGCACCTCACAAAGTAATATACTGTAGCTCACATCTGTAGAAGTGCAGTTTCAACAATATATGTATCATCACATGTTAATTGATGCTAATTGTTTGTCCTGTGGGTGTATCAAACTGTACTATCACTTTATACTTGATGTGGCTGAAGATGACAAATGCTTCTTAGTGATCATAGTTATCCTCTGTCATACTTAGTAAGGCTGTGCTGTGTTCTTTGTAGAAATTAAATATGAAAAGTGCTATGGCCAGATACACACCATCACTCAGAAGCTGCATAGATAAGTAAACAAATTAAACAATTATTTCCTCATTATACCCACTGCCATGGGGAGTGTAACAGCAGCCAAGCTGTAAGAGCAAGCTAGGGACAGTCTCCTTAAATTTTCATGTTAATGGTGGACAGATCAGGCTTTTAGTGAAAACAGATGTGTGAGAAACTCCATCTAAATTCATCTTGTCTGTGAGGGGCTCATGAATGTCAGAAGGTCCAGTAACATGCTACTCTGACCAAGCTTTACTATTGTGTGGTAAGGTATAAACTAATCAACTTTTAGTTACACAGATGGCTACTTGATAGAAGATAAAGAAACAATGAGTAGAGGTTAATTAGGTCTCTTTTCTCCCAGAACTCAAGGGCGCTGTTATCTGACATACAGAGAACAGCAATTCTTATTAGCCTGAGAGAGCTCAAGTCCACCTGGTATTCTTTCAAGGTCCTCTCTGTCAACAAAGCGTCAAGGATGGAGAGCTGTGCCATAAGGCTCAGTGCTAATTGTTACTAGCAGCCCTGGTAATAGCCAAGACAGTGTGTCACTCAGATGTAAAACTTCTAAATACATCTCATAAGATTAAAAAATTAGATTAACTCTACACAGTTAATAGAAAATGCACACCTGCCACCAAATAAACTAACCTCGATAGAAAAGACTTCTACATGTCCCTGACCCTGCCCCCCATTTAGCAGCAGCACCCTCCTAATTTTCTCAGGGAAACCTGTACAACCATCTGTACTTCTGAAGCCATAGTGATTCACCCCTGTTTTCAGACACACTGTGCTTGAATGGCAAGGATCTATACTTCTTTTTGTGTTGGAAATCTTACATGATTATGCTAGATGGCAATTATATCCACAGGCTGTTCTCAGCTGTTGAAGAGTCCATATTCTCTATTACAACACATGCCTGAAAATTTGACAAAATGTTTTGTATTCTTTTGGAGACTGACGTTTTTCAAAACTATCATTTAAAACACCAGCAAATGTGTTTTAGCTACTGGTTCTATCAGCCTTATCTACTCGCATCGTTATAATCAACTAACTGAAAACAAATTTATAGACTGAATGATTGCATTTAGATTTGAGTGAAATTTGATATCCTTTCCTCTTACTTATTTTATCTGAACACTTACACATTTTAAAACCTCCTAATTTTTTAACAAAATATCTCAGACTTTTTTCCTTTTAGAGACTCTAAAACTACTTCTTCAAATATCTTATGTGTTGCATGTTTAATACAGAATTAAAAAAGTACTGCAAAATAAAAATAAGATGATAAAGCTGTGCCTTTATATATTTAACCAGTTTAATGTCTGGCAAGGACCCTTTTCAATTCATGTTCATTTAATTTGCTGTAATTCTCCTCTCCTCTCCTCTCCTCTCCTCTCCTCTCCTCTCCTCCGTTTGCAAGGAGGTTACAAGTTAGATGAAATCAGGCTTCTATCACCCCAAATCAAGCCATATGTCTGAGCATTGTACAAATGCTTGATCTCCAGCAGGCTCGGTGCCTTGACTGTTTCCCTGGGCAGCCTGTTCCAGTGCCCAACGACCATCTTCTCGGTGAAGAACCTTTTCCTAACATCCAAACTGAACCTTCCCTGACACAGCTTTGTGCTTTCCCTCGGGTCCTATCACTGGTCACCAGGGAGAAGAGATCGGTGCCTGCCCCTGCGCTCCCCTCATGAGGAAGCTGCAGGCCACCATGAGGCCTCCCCTTAGTCTCCTCTTCTCTGGGCCAGACAAACCAAGTGACCTCAGCTGCTCCTCGTACATCTTCCCCTCTAGACCCTTCACCATCTTCGTAGCCCTCCTTTGGACACTCTCAAACAGTTTTATGTCCTTCTTATGTTGTGGCACCCAAAACTGCACACAGTACTTGGGGTGAGGCCTCATCAGCGCAGAGTTGTCGCGGAACTGATTTTACACAACTTTAACTTAGAAGCAGTTCAGGATTTCTTTTATACTTTTATGGTAAATAACAAGGTTAGATTGCATGATTTTTAACAGCACTTAATCGTCATTTAATCATCAGCCAATTTAACACAATGATGTCAACAGAATTTGCTACAATAGAAACAGCGACTTAGTTAAAGGTTTGCGAATGGCAAGATTCACCAGAGACTTTCTGCAGGGTCCTGGGAGGTTTCTAAATCCAGTCACGTGCTTCCAAAATACTCACTAGAGTGAAGTACTCACCCTACTCCCTCATCGGTGTTTGTCCGCGGACAAGCTTGTTCCTCGAGGAGTCAGCACGGAGATGTACTTCCCCTCAGGGGTACCCTGAGAGGCGTCCCAGCTCAGGAGATTGAGGGTGCAGCCCGCGGCGGTCCCTGGAGAGCTCAA
Organism: Anseranas semipalmata; assembly: GCA_013399115.1. Classification (NCBI taxonomy): domain Eukaryota; kingdom Metazoa; phylum Chordata; class Aves; order Anseriformes; family Anseranatidae; genus Anseranas; species Anseranas semipalmata. The sequence goes on from VXAA01005296.1 coordinate 82,767, forward strand.
GGGGCTCTTCGCTTAGGACTACTGTTTGTAGGACCACAAGACGACTGACTGTTAGTACTTTTCCATCCTGGCTATGGATCAAGCAAGGCAATTTTGGTATTTTCCACCAACCCTGCCATTCCGGCACCTTCCAGAGTGTACAGTTCTGCTACTCCCCAGGCTGGGCTACTGTCCAGGCTGTGGGGTCTGAGATGCGATCAGGGAGTGCCTGTTCATACTCACCCGTTATGCCTGTTGCCCGTTGATAATGGAGGACTGATGTAACATGAGTTAATCTTCAACCATAGCTGAGTTGGGGCAAAAGGTACTCCACCACAGAGGTATCTAGGGTTACAGCCCACTGTGGTCCAGAGAGAGCTCAAATAGGCTTTTCTCTGGACGCTATATTTATACGATAAAGTGATTGACTCGTAGTCAAACTCGGATTCCTTACCGTGTTCTTTGACTCCAATGTGCAATGAACAGTCATGTAGAGGCCTACTGTGGCTCATAAGCCTAAGCAAGACTTATGTCAAATGTAGGAGTAGAGCGTACCCACCACAAGAGCAGAGCGGGACAGGCACTTCCCTTGACCAGCTAGCAATGCTGTGCCTGATGCACCCCAGCATACGGTTAGCACGCTGTTGACCAGAACCCCCAGATCTGTTTCCGTGAGGCTGCTCTCCAGCGTCTCATCCCCCGGTCTGTACTTATAGCCAGGGTTGCCCCATCCCAAGTGCAGAACCCAGCACTTGCTCTTCTTGAACTTCATGTGGTTGGTGATGGCCCAGCCCTCTAATTTGTCCAGATCTCTCAACAAGGCCTCTCTAGCCTTGAGGGAGTTAACAGCTTCTCCTGATTTGGTGTCGCCCGCAAATTTACTTAGTACGCATTTGAGTCCTGCGTCTAGATAATTTATAAAAACACTGAAGAGGACTGGCCCTAAAATGGAGCCCTGTGGAACCTCTGTAGTGACTGGTCACCAAGCGGGCGTAACCCCATTTGCTACAACCCTTTGAGCCTCACCCTTCAGCCAACTTTTCACCCACTGTGTTATGCACTTGTCCAGCTGTGTGGTGGGCATCTTGTCCAGAAGGATACTGTGAGAAATACTATTGAAAGCTTTGCTGATTTCAGCAAAAATACTACATCAGCTGGCTTCCCTTGGCCAACTAGGTGGGTGACCTTGTCATAAAAGGAAATTAAGTTAGTTAAACAGGACTTTTCCCTTGTGAACCTGTGTTGGCTATGACCAATGACTGCATTGTCTTTCAAGTGTTTTTTCAATAGCTCCCAGAATAATCTTCCCTGTAATTTTACCAGGCACTGAAGTGAGTCTGACAGGCCTGTATCTACCAGGTCTTGGGCATGGGCTTGAGCAGCCTGCTCTAGGTGGCC
>VXAA01005299.1:0-24129 GCA_013399115.1 Anseranas semipalmata
ACCGTACCAGGAGCGGGGCCCCTTCCCCATCCCCACTGCCAGCCCTCACAGAACCCACCACAGCCCACCTGGGCGACAACAAGCCCCAGGCCGCCACCAGCAGCAGAGCCTGGCTCCGGCCGCCTCCACACCAGTCACAACCCTGCAGATCCAGTGCCCGCGCTGCTGAACCCAGCGCCACTCTGGGGCCTTCGCCGCCATTTTCAAACCTGAGGGGGAGTCAGCTCCCGAGGCGCTGCTCGGGTGCTCTGCCTTCCACAGATGAAGCACCGCAGCGCCTTTCCTCCATCCATTGTGTAAATCTGCCTTTCTGGCTCAGTAACGCCATCGACTTCTGCTTGTCCATGAAAACTTGTGCTTCCTTGCGTTTGTTATGCAAAAACATGCTCATATTGTAATTTTTAGTAAAACTTCACCTATTGACCTAAAATTTTGCCCCTTGGAATAAACTCATCCAGTATTATCAAAAATCCAAGCATGTTACTTACACAGAAACATTCTCTGCTTGATTAATATAGTAGTTGAAAAAGGCAAATACACGAGATGGAAACAAGACTTCTAAGCATGAAAGCAGCCAGGTGGTAATTCAGGAGTCCAAGGCCCTTTGGTAGTTTAATAATTTCAAAGCTGATACCATTGGGAAACACAGCCTGAACTTTCACCATATTAATTTCAAATCATCCAGTTGTTCCCCTACCATAGGAATTTAATTCATGAAATTGTTTAGGAGGAAGTTGTGAACTACCTGAACTTCTGCTTACCCTTCAAATAAGAAATTAAGTACAGAGCATTCACTTCTACAGTTTAGAAGTTTCTACCTAAAAATGGAAAGAATTAAAACTGTTTTGTAAAGTGCATTTGTGCAGACTGAAAGGCAAACTGAGGGCTCCTCTGCTCCAAGCCACCATCACTGGAGCCCATCCTGCTGCAGGCTCATGGGTGAAGCAGAGCCGAGCAGGGCCGAAAGGACAACCAGACACACTCCAGCACAGATATGTCTTGGGGGATGCTGCAGACAGCACAACAAAACAAGTAACACACTTTAAGCCCCTGCAGCACAGGCCCCCTGTCCCAAGTGCGATGGGTTCAGAAGCTGTGCTCTGGCCAGGGATGGGTCAGGCTGGAGCAGAGAACAGGATGAGCATGTAGCTCAAGAAGGCGCCGCACTGGGTGCAGCACTACAAGCTGAGCTCTTTTGAAAGCCTTGCCCTTGCAGGGACAAGCTTGTCCCAGGAGTCACACCCTAATCTGGCTTTAGGTAGACAACCAGGCTCAGGTTCTCAGAGCCCAGGAGACACCTCAGCTGTTGGAAGCACCTCAGATTTTCATGAGCTCTAGGATGACATTCCTACAAGTTCCTTTGTTAAATTTTATCTGCAGCTTAGACAAGTCAGTGAACCCACTTCCTTCTACAAAAGCAGTAGCAAGTTTAGACAGAAGTCTTAAACCATATACCTGAGATACACCATAGCTGTCTTATACTTTCCTGTTTCATACTTTCATTTTACACCAAGGGAACCTCCAGTACAAATCACCTAATACAACAGTCTGGGGACAAAGCTAAGTTGCTTCATCACCTTAGAACAGCTGCTCTGCACCACATCCAAAACTCCAGGGTCTCTGGCACAGAGGAAAAAGCTTTGAGCAACATTACTTTTGTGACTCTGGGTCTGAGTTCCCCAGGAGTTTCAAGGATGCTTAAACATAGGTGGTTTCTGATGCACAGAAAATAAAGTCTTTTTGGTAATGACTCCCTGAGGACTTGTTCTGTCAGGGCTGGAAGGACCATGCTTAAAAGGACCATTTCTGCTGATACAATCAGGTACAAAGGTCTCCTATGGGACTCTGATGGAAAAACACTCAGACACAGGTGCTTTACCTTGGAAGTCACCATGAAGGAAGAAAAAAACATTTACTACAAAGATCTTACATTGATCAGAGTGGGGATACGAGCTATCAAGAGATAACCCAAGGATAAAAAGCAGATTTCTTGAAGGGAAGGTGAGGTGGCTCAGGTCTGGATAGGGGGGCTGCAATTGCTTAAGGTAAGTACTAGGCCCTGGAGGGTCTTTATATCCCATCAGGCATCTTTCTTGTCATTCCAGCTTACTACCTGCGAGGCAAATGCTTCATCAACACAAGCATGTACTTCTGCACACTGCCTTCTCTTGTACCCTGCTTCAGCTGTGACATCTGCAGTGTTTGTTGTATTTGGGGGGTTAATGTAGCGCAGCACTGTCTGACTTGGAAAGCAATGGCTGTGGATTCTGTGATGAATTCCCCATGTATTACAGAAGCACAAATTGTAGAAAGGCAGATTCCTCCCAGTTGGAATGAGAATACATATAGTAAGCTAAACCATGAAGGAATGTCTTTAAAACCTTATTAGATAAGCTTTCTTCTAGCCTATTATATTTGCCACCAGTGAGCAGGGTTCCCCATTTGCTACAGGTCAGTATTCTATAGCTGGTGTCCTGGCAGTGACCTAGCAGAGACACCAATAAGCGAGGGATCGAGCAGGCCCAAGGTGAGCAATGCCAAGGCTTCTCACTGAAAGAAAGAATACTTCTCACTGGGATGGAGACTTCCCAACAATTCCTCCAGCCTCACTCAGGGTTCTTCCTATGCCTAGTATTGAGCCTGCCTACATTCCTGTTCCACAGAGCTTTCTTCAGCTACCATTTGTTTGTAGGAAGCCCTGCCAACCTGTATGGATATTTAGCTAATCCTGTTTTCCACTTCTTGAGAGGGATGGATAGGAATCATACCAGAAACTTTTTCCCCCCTTCACTCTTCTGGACTAGCCATCATCTCTCTGGAACAGCTTGTTCACATTGACTAGCTTGGGTTTAGATATCCAACTCAAACACTGCAAAAAATTAATCTTTCCCCCTTTCCACATGCTCTTGCTATCCTAGACCACCTTTTATAGGACAAATGCAGGACACCAGTTCAAATATGGAGTAATGCCAGTCACGCCAGCATTAATTTGGATTGATGCATGGTAATTTTGAACCAGGTCAGTTCAAAGTCTCCAGGCACATGCTACAGAGCTGCTAATTCCTGTGCTAAGAAGGGGCAGTCATGAAGGGGAGCTGCTAGCAAGAAGCAGGACCTTAGCCAGGGGAGAGCACCTTTCATCCCACCAGCCTGGACCCTGCTCAGTTTAATCCTGTAGCACAGGAAGAGCTCAGCTGCAGAGCTCCCCCAGCACCCACACTGGCTGCATCGGCCTCGGACAGTGGGAATACTGGGAACTGAGATGAGCTTTAGGAAAGACCACACCCTGGGCCTCCAAGCAGACAGAAGATACCTGCAACTCTGGGCACTGGAAAAAGAAAACTAAACTGCTCCCAGAGGCTCAGAAACTAGCAAGACTCAAACGGACGCTAGTATTACACAAGTTTCACTCCAGGGTTACCTAGAAGCAAGCTGGAGCAGATCCTGCCCAGGAGAGTACAAGGCACAATTTTAGACTGCCATGTCCAGGGAGGCTCAGTACCGCATACTGAGTTCACAGTCAGGTTTTTCCCCCCCACAAGTCATAGATAAGGGGAACTCCATTGAAGTCAAAGCACTCCTTTCATCAGAGTTGGCCTAATTAAAATACTACATGTTCACAGTACAGGGCAGGGAGGGAAATATGCTGAGCCTCTCAGCTCTTTAAGAAAATAGATTCCTGGGAACAAACATATTTAGTAAGCAGAATGTATAACAGATCAAACCAAACCTGTTTTCCTGGGCAAGCCAGCAGCTTGTATGAACCTGCAAAGTAGTCTGAATTTCATCATCAAGGCTAGAAAAGGGTTTTAATTTTTCCAGAAAGCCAGCTGCTCCCAGAGATGCTGATGCATGTCACTCCTTGAGGAAAATGGACTAACATCATCAAGCTACTGAAATAATCTCAGGATCTTGATTAGAAATATGTAAGGTTCTGGATATGAGATTTTGGAAATTTCATAAGCACAGCGTGCAGACTAGACACTGTACTGACTCCTGCTTTGGTGATAGGGACCCAAACTGTTTGTCTCACATTTTGTCACACTGAGTCTCAACAGAAACATTCTCAGATGAAGAATCTGGTATTTTGCTAGCAACTTTTGCTACAGCTAAGGAGAAACATCAGTTTCAGTACCTAGATGCCCCATCTTCTTCCAGAAGCTGTGCTCCATACCCTTGGCCTACTCTGCACTGGCTGACAACACGCAGGTTTCATTTCTGTACGATGCCTTCCGCACTCCGTGGAAGCCTAACAAGCACCACAAGCTCTTAACTCTTCAGACTGCAGGCTGAACATGTCAGCGACAGGAAACGATGCAGAGGGGCCACGCTGAAGGGGCGGGCAGGAAATCTGAGCCTCTTTTGTGGGCTAGAATTGAGCTGGCTGGCCAAGGACGGAAGTCCCACAGCTGCAGGCAGCTCCTGGTGGGGACTATGTCAATAGACAGGTAAAAACAGCTGGTAAGCATGTGGAAGACATACTTCTGCTCAAGTATGGAAAGTCTTCCACAGTTGTGCAACTCCCTTCAGCATTACTTTTATTAATAAAATTCTTAAAAGTCCCATACCCTATCATTAGCTTCTATTAAAGGCTGAGTAGTCTTACTCCAAATCCATGGCCAGACTACCATAGGCACAAGGATAAGCAAACCACAGCTGTAGAAGCGCTGCAGAGGCAGAGCTGAGGTGCTGTTTCACACGCCTCTCTTCACTCTCAGGCAGCTGCTGACTCATGCTCAAATTACAGTTGTACCTGCTTACTCTTCAGTGTGCTAATAGCACACAAGTGTGGGATGCAATCTGCTTCCAGGCAGGACGTGCAGAGGCTGGGATGTCTCTAGTTAAGTGTGGAGGTTGACAAGGGACCTGTCATTAATGGAGCACTTGGACAGTCAGCGAGGGTGAGGCTCAACTCATTATCTTAAAGCTGGTGTCTAAACTATGTCAGAGTAATCTCACCCTAAAAATCCCTTACTTCTCTGCATCGACCGTAAAGGGAACCTTGGGTGACAAGTTCAGGTCTAGACCTCAGTGCTTGGAGAAATGAACCCACCTATGGAGCCCCTGCAGTACAATGGGGCAACTGCAGAAATACAACTTGCCGTGATGCATAAAGCTACAAAGTGCATCAAATCTTTCTTAGAAACAAGAATATTTCAGAAATGAACATGCAGCTTCATTACCCCTAGCCCCCTGGCTGCAGTGAAACAGAAAGTACCATCACAACTGTTCCCCGAAGTGTCGGAACTCAGCTGTGGTTTGTGGGGGTTAAGTGGAAATAGCACAAAAACCTACTCTGAAGGGACTGTACCTTCTGCCGCCCTTGCAGAGCCCACTATCACAAAGGGCAGACACATTGCACTGCCACAGATAAACCCACTGCCCTCCTCTCCACCACTTGGTGACATTACACAGGCCCAGGCAAGGAGGGAAGCTGGTCTTGCAGAAAGTGTTTAATTAACAAAGCTTGTTCCTAGTCAAGCTTCCTTTCCATGCTACAACTGAAATCCCCCATTAGCCAGATGTGCTCCAGCATTCATCTGCTTTTAGACAAAGGGTAACATTAAAGCAGCAGTAAGGAGCAAGAACATAGGATTCAGGGGGATCCTTGTGCCTGGGTAACCTACAGCTGCACTCAGGATGGATTTACGTGCCTAGCTCAAAGACATAGATACCACCCAAACCCTCAAAAGCAAACTACTATCCAGGTTTCAAACAGCAAATATGCAAAAAGTCATCTAAGCCCTTGTGGGTCACTAAAATACATTAAAAATTACAGTCTAAGGCTGGACAGACAAGTAGTCAGAACATAAGACTGGGTTTTAAACCACTGTCATTCACTGATGAAGAACCCTGGAAAAACTGCTTTAGGAGAGATTTAGACATGAAGAAATGGCTGCAGAGAGCTACGTGAATTAAGAAAAAATATTTCAGGCAACACTGATGACATACGAGATGACAATGTTAGCGAAGCAAAGGTGGTAAGAAACCACATGAATCACAACCAGGCATACTGATACAGAATCTGGTACATGGCATGTAGGTTTAAAACCAGCTGGGGAGCCAGAAGGCATTCAAAGGAGAAAGGATGTGATTAAACAACCTGGCAATGGAAAGAATTTAGGAGCTCTACAGGCAATAAACTACTAAAATAAACAGAAATCAGACCCTCAGAATGCAGTGAGTTCTGGGGGTTTTTCAAGTGGCTTTTCCAAAAATCTTGAGTTCCCTGGCAGGCCCGGCTTACTGCATTCATCTCCGCAACCACACATATCTGACAAAGACGATATACAAATTTCAAAATACCCAACTGATGAGCATCTTTTGCAAGGAAGTACAAGACAGAACAAGAAAATAAGCTTTCCAGTGACCACAAGTACAACAGTAAGGATTGCTCCTGATATGCCAGCACCTACAATTAGCAAAAAATGGGTGCATCAGCTCTTAGGTGCTTTAGAGAAGTGTTCTGCAACAGACCCATGTATTTAATACATCTGATCAAAAATAAACTAGGTCTAAATCAATATGCAGACAAGCTGCCCTATTCAGCTTCATCAGGCAAATTTAACACATGCAGACAGATACACTTACTAGACATTAAATACTTGTAGCACTGTAGATAATGAAGCCAGTGCACATATGCTGCAATAGGCAAAGCTGGAACTTAAACACACTGTTGATAACTGTACCAGCAGTGAACAAGAAAGAAACAGAATGTGAAAACAAAGAGGAAGATAAACACTAAACAGCAAAAAGAATAAAACAAGAAACAGAAGTATTTTGCATAGAAGGGCCCGTAACTGTTGCCTGAGAGAAGCCATGGAAGAGGAAACCCTCCATTTCTGGGGGCCATATGTGCTCACTGCAAGACATTAACACCATTTTCAAAAGCATTTGTGGACAATGGCAGAAGCTGTTCTGTAATGTACTGAGACGTGACTGTGACACTTCCACTGATGCATGCACATGCTTCTGCATTCCACATAAACACTCCATAAGTTGTGAAGAACAAAAGGCAGAACCCATTTTGTTGCAGTCAGCACCGAACACTTGAACCTATGGTTCAACTGCAGCTGAAGCTGACCCATGGTACCCCATGCTTCCCTTATGCCAGCTCTGACCCTCAGCTGGTCCTATGCTGAGCTATCTTAGCCCATAAAGCTAACATAAAACTTCACCCTTCTCCCTCCCCCGAGAACAGATGAGTTTTCTTGCCAGTTTAACACAAAACAGTGCCAGAGCAGAGACAGGATTGCATGGGAGATGAAAGAGGGAGTACTGGGACAGTGATAGTTAGCAGTTTAGATCAGCTTAGATTGTCCCAGAACAGCAGGCACAGACATTCAAACAAAACTGAAAGTAGCTCTGCATGCAACATAGCTTCGACAACTACTGCAGAATTGCACAAGATCCAGAACACAATGCCAGACAATGCTACATTAGCATCTCTTTGAAACAATGTGTACCTGCAAGCATTCACCCAAGGCAGGTTCTACAAACTGGATTTTGAAATAACCGAAAAGCCACAGATCTCTACTCTCAGTACAGCCAACTGAGAAGTAGCTTTTGCAAGTGGTGATGATGTAAGACTATGAAATGCAATCGACAGTTGTAGCCATAGAGCTCTGACAAAAAGTAACATGGAGATGCTGAAGGTCTTGGCAGTCTTCTTGAAGAATACTGCTCGGAGTTCATCCCTAACATGAAGCATTACAACAAACCACTCACACAGCAGCCACCTGTGAAAAAGGAATTTGAACAAACATTGACAGCCAGGAAGCTTGCAGAGGCCATTGTCTTAAAGACATTCACAGGTGACAGAAAAAGAACACTAAGCACAGGTTGAGAAAGGTTGAGCCATTTTGGACAGAGGGATTCCTTTTGTCCCAACTTAGGTCCCTGGAAGTAAAATGCACAGTTCAGGAGTCAACGCCTTAGGCCTTCAACAAGCACGTACTGAGGAAATTCATGCAATTCTAATGTTAGCATCTAGAAGAGACAGGAAAAGCCCCCTATTCATTTTGTCTTCTTCCCTAACTCCCTGATACTGTAAAAGAATCCTAGCACACCTAGCATTGATTACAGGTGACTCACTTCCAGGTCAAATATTTAGAAAAAATGAATCTTACCCAAACACAAGGCATACAGTAGTTTGGCAGAGTCACGCACTGCCTAAGTATCTCCTTCACTCATCTCTGTTAATGAATTGCCTGACTAGCAAAGCTCACAGATGGATGTTCAAGTAGCAATATGCACATAGAGACTAGCAATAGCATCTCACCAATTCAATGCTAAAATATTTACAGAAAAAAACACACGAACAGGCACACAACAGTGTAATAGCAGTTAAACAGCCATCGCTTCCACAAGCGAACAGAGCTAAAGTGGGAGAAATGCCTAAACAGTATTAATGCAACACATTTGGGTCAGGCTTTCTGGAGCTCTGATTGTATCCATATGCACAGAAACTCCAGCCTGTAAAGTTATCTTGAAATTTTTATTTTACTTTAACTTCTCCATGACCATCTGATCTCCAGTCCTGTTCTTAGAGAGTGAATACTTAAATATTCCTGCCTAAGATCAAGACTCTCTTCCCACTTTTTGAAACCCACAGACACTCAAACCCTTGTTTTTCTTCCTTCAGCCTCAAAAAACTGCTGAATTTTTATAGTCAACATAACATGTAATTGACATCTTGCACATATTGGGCCAAAACTGAGAATACAAACATGCTTACTGGTATCATGTAAGAAGACTGGGGGTAGACCTTAAAATAGAACTGAGCTCACCTAGTGGGTTAGGCTGTCACCTTCATCTTAAAAAGACGCACTTTCTTTGAGTAATTCCCTTAAAGCTTTAGTTTCCCTGCATATTTCTAATGCTTTATGTTAAATATTAGAAAAATATTAGAAAACACTTTCCCAAGTATTTCTAGAATGTTTTCTAGATCACTTAGTATTTACAGTGTTTTCTAGTAAGTATTTGAAAAGAGGAATTTAGCTTTTTATGCCCAAGTACTCCAAGCTCTTGACAGACCAGGGAAACCAAAACAACGCTGAAGAGGAACAGTGAAGGTACCATGGCTGACTCAACATACAAATCCAACATGCAGCACTGAAGAGTCCATCCAGTCGGATTAGACAAGCACTCAAAACATACTATTTCATGCTCCTGAAAAATGACTGGAAATTTTACAAATCATTGAGGAAACCAGACACTATCACAAGAACTAGATATCTTCACAAGTCCCGTGTTTTATGTCATGTGAAGCTGGCCATGGAAAGCAGGATCTTCAGAAAGCCAATGGGTGGGCACATAGCACCAGGAAGATGAAGAGCCTGGGGTTTAACTGACTCAATTCACTGCAAAGCTCTACAAAAGGCACCACTCTTCTATGACTCTTGCCCTTTCCCTCTTTTTATTTAGTCTTCTGGTAGTTCTCAGCCCCTTGTCAGCCAGCACCTACGATACCTTCAGAGTACTGTAATTCCTTCCACTTTATCACACTCATTCCTTCTTTGTTAATAGCTAGTTGAAACTACAAACATTTAATCCCCTTGCCCAACTTTTAAAAGAAATCTGTAGATCAAAGTCTTTACACAGTCTGGAAGTTGCGTAGTCCTCTCTTTAGTTCAAACTGATACAGAGAAGGGATAAATAATTATCAGCTTGCCAATACCTAGAAAATTCCTACAGCATTTCTAGCAGGATTCTGCAATATGATGGAAAATTGTTCAGCTCTTTATTGCCAAATTCATTTATAAGCCCAGTCCATGTTTTCCAAGTTCAAACATAAAACATCTTTTATTTTGAATGAATTCCTTATAAATATGATGCAAGAATCTGTGAGATCAGGAGTCACCTAATCCAGCACCTTATTCCTGAGAGGAGCCTCAGTTACACTTCCTCTGTACCTTCCCAGCTCTGGTAATGCACAGTGCCTATACAAGACACAGTATCTCTATGTTTAACAGCCTGGCTGATTTTCCTTCCTAAACTTTTTAAGACTTGCAAAAGAACTACAAACTCAACAGCACAAAGACATCACCTGAAAAATAACTTGAATCTTAAGTTGTTACAATACTTCCAGCAAGAAAAGTGAAAAGGCTGCCCTATTACATTAAAGTAGCTCTGCGTTAGAGACAACTGAAGTTTTGCCTCAGTGAAGTACCTCCTGAAGGAAAACTTGACCTTGTACAAAGGCAAACAAAGTTTGATTTGGCAGAACCAGGCTTTCAAAAAGGTAGAAGAGAATGGCATAGGGCAGCACATTAGCAGCATTGCATTTCAGATGTCAAAATCTGTGCTGCTACATTCATGAAGACTTGGCTGAGAAGTGCAGAACTGAGCACAGAATGGCATCCTCCTTGCTTGTGTTGCAGAATTCAGAGGGTAAACAGCATGGCAGCAGAAGGCCTAACGAGACTGAAGGCTGCAGGCTTGGGACAACGTAATCAAAAATTTTATCTACATTTACAACAGTGCATTAGCAAAATAATGAATTGACACTGCTATTCTTCTAGCTTTTTCACTAGTTCCAGATTTTCCACAAGACTAACCTGCCAATGAGATATCATTCCACGACTCTTCAATATTACACAGCAGGAAAGGCACAAAGCAAAGCCAGAAAATCCTTAATACCAAGTCATACTACCACTTTCAGATAATGCTCACTTACCAATTAACATTCAAAGAGCTACAATTTCCTAATCAAGTTGATTCTTTTCAGCAACAATCTTATAGGGTGGATGTTATCCAACATGTATCAAAGTATCTAAAGCACAAAAGCACTTTCTGAACATCATCTGAGGAAAAACTTGCTCTGTAGGAAGAAAGTGCCAGCATGGGCACTTGTATGCTTGTTACCTATACTGTCCACAAAGCTAAAATGTGGAAAGAATTTCATACGATAACACTGTGGTATACTTACTATAGAAATTTAAAATACACATAATTTCTATATTATATACATAATTAACACGTTAAAAATTACTCATATTGCTTATTCAGAGGGCAGAGTGGGTGGAAATCAGATTCTGTTGCACTGCATTCCCCTGGAATGACACCAGAACCATCTTAGAGCAGATCTTACAGATACAAGCAGCAATTTACAGTGAAGTTCGTGGCAATACACCATGGGTTCCAGCTCACTTCCTCCTCCTCCTCCACTTAATGAGTCAAAGTTATTCTGTATCAGGTGATAGCTATTAATTGCCAATCTCAATACAGGAAGAAAGCTGTGTCACCACAGGTAAAGATATATTTAGCTACCACTAGGTAATACCTGCATTTCTGCCAGTGCAAACAGGCACACGACCATTTTCAAAGCAGAAGTAGGAGGATGCTTCTTACCAATTCAGACATGCATCAGAAGTTCAGATTTAAAGAAAGGTTTTCAGAGTGCAAAGTGACAATCTTAACTTCTGCAAGTTTCAGGTACTCAGTCTTACACAGATTTTAATTCAGTATAGGAACTCCTGGACACTTTCCAGAACCAGACAAACCACCCATTTGTTAATTTTAAACATGTTATAATTGCTAGCTGCATGGTAAGGATTTCAGCAGCTAGTTGAAGCAAGATCAGTTTTAGCAGGATTTTCCTGCTGTGACTATCTTGGCTTCCTATCTGAGAAAAACACTATCTTATGTTACCTCACTACGCATATGCCTACACTGAGTTAACTGCTCACTAGTTAATGAAGCAGCACGTTTCTTAACACTAGTATAAAGAAAAAAGTATGATGCAGGCTGTGAATCTGTTTTCAGCACGAGTCCAATGGTTAACAGGTGACAAACCATCTCTTGTTAAACCTACCAGTGGCAACTTATCATTTTTCAGTTTACCATTTTCTCAAAGCAGCATTACGTATTTTTAAAAATTGAAAGCATAATGCATCTCAAATCTAATGACTACATTGAGATTCCCTAGTCAGTCCAAGGTTTTCAAAGAACTCAGCATTTGATAGATAGAATCCTTTTACAAGAATGCTATGAAGTGCTGTCCTGCACAAACTCATCATTGTACATGTACATAGAACATTTTGATACACTGCAGACTAATTCCCATCAAGTAAGCAGTATCCTAAAGAGTAATCCATATGTACAATAAAACACAACAAACCATGACAGCAGGAAGCAAAGCATGTAGGCCTCACAATGAAAAGAATCCCAAACAAAAAAGCCAAATCATTGCTGAAAAATTGTACTGAAGGCCTGTTCAGTAATCCACTCCTACACACCCTGGTACATACAAGTTTTAAATGCAGTCATGGTGCTGGCACTAGCGACCGCACGGCGTTCTTCATGATCTACTAGTAGTATGAGATTCCACACCACAGACCTAGACATCTGTAAGGCATGAAACAGTCTCCTTACATACTGCGCTTATGGTATTGCCATCACATTAAAAAACTGAATACATGCAAAGAAATGAAGTCAATCTGACTTGCAATGAACGTGCCTGCCTCTTGGGCTATGCCTAGCACATTTACTTAATCATCTAATAAGCAGGAAAATAAGTTAGTCAAGAAGACTTGAAATATTCTACAGTTGGTCAATGTCTGCCCTGGAACAAAAACAAGCAAAAACAAATGAGAAACTCACTGAAGCTTCAGACATGATCAGCTATGCTGAATGTCAGGAGGTATGATTTATATAACATCTGTACCTATTTTCTGTGCAAGCTCACGGCTGACAAGACAGTCCAAGAAGTTGATTTAGGTCACAAAGCCCAAGGATTGTTCTCCCCATCTATATAAAACTGGTCTCTTCCATCCCCCCTAAGTTAAATGAATTTCACATCAGATGAATTGATTCAACCCAATGGCTGCAAGAACACAAGCAACATGGTAACTCACAACCACTTCGGTTTTCAGCCTGAGCAAATCAGCAGCCCTTGCAGACCAGGCTATTCTGTTAGGGCTTCAATCTACAGAAGTGGCCTCCAAACCTAAATTAAGAGTGATATCCCCATCTAGTAGAATAAGTATACCCAAGTCACAGTTAAAACTGAGATCAGGGAAAGATTCCCATTCTACCAGTTCATGTCAAATATTGCAGCATTATCTAAGTACTGCAAGTTTCCCATACAGAAGGAAGTTAAGGCATTTTTCTCATCACAGCTAAGACTCCTGCTAAGCAGGTATGCTCACCTTAATCAACTAACAAAGGCTTCAAGGCTTGGCCTGAATCATGTTCAACAATTAAATCAGAAGGAATACAAATAAGGTTGAAATAGGACTGGGAAGAGTTCTTCTCAAATCCCAGTCTCTTGGGGTCACACTTTGGTATCATAAACATAGTCAATATTCAAGCATAACATACTTGACTATTCCACCTTTGCTACTTTGGTGGAAGAGATTTTTCAGAATCACCCGTCTAAGCCAGAAACAAACAGTCAGGTTATTTGGCTTGTGGATCACTGTACCTTGTGTTCCCAATCCCCCACTCAGATCATGCTGAAAGTTTCACAGAGGCTATCCATGTCTGAAGATAACCCAATTAGCCAAATCCTCCCCTGTTACATCAGATATACAAATTACCATTCTTTCTCCTGCCTTTCATGTAAGCTGAACCAATGAACTAATTGTTTCTGCAAAAGAACTGCATTCAGGGAACATTAGTGTTTAACCCCACCCAGCTAACTCAGATTTTGCTCCAGACTGAGCTTCAGGCAACAGGCTCACTCCACAGAAAGCCAGCAGACAGGGACTGCAGTCACTGTGGGAAGAGAAAGCAGCACCAGGGCAATCACCACACAGGTCCTGACAGAAGCAGCAGGTTCCTCCTACTATTGCACACCCAAAAGGACATCTCTTCCCCTTTCAGGTTACTGTATCTCAAACAGTCCCACATGCCAAGCCTAAGTATAGGAAAAAAACTAAGTAGTCTTTGGCTTTAGAGGTGTAGCACCTTTTCTTAAGGGTAAGTAATACAAGGCAACAG
Organism: Anseranas semipalmata; assembly: GCA_013399115.1. Lineage (NCBI taxonomy): Eukaryota > Metazoa > Chordata > Aves > Anseriformes > Anseranatidae > Anseranas > Anseranas semipalmata. Next base: position 13,945 of record VXAA01005299.1, read on the forward strand.
GAACTAACCTTGTATGTGACAGCAGTTTTAGAACCTTGAAAAAAGTAGCTAACTTCTAATCTTCCAGCAAAAGCTTAAGCATATTCTAGTCTTGGATTCTGGGAGGGGAATATGCACTATTAGCTCTTAAAATAGCAACGCCTTAAGGACAGCAACTCCTCTAACTGTAGCATGATTACTTTATTCAGCTATCTTTCTCAGAAAAATTGTCTCAGACTACAGACTATTTGTATATGGTTAATGAAGGTACATAGTATTTGGACACTGCTGAATGTCTTAAAGAAGTTTATTCCAATCATTAAACATGATTTACACTGCTACTAAAAAGGCAGTAAAATGGCAGAGACTTGCAATTCACTTTTGTTGTATTTAATATTCTTCACCTTCATCTTCTCCATCCATCGAGTCTGTGCCCACTTCTTCATAATCTTTTTCAAGTGCAGCCAAATCTTCCCGAGCCTCTGAAAATTCCCCCTCCTCCATCCCTTCTCCAACATACCAGTGAACAAAGGCACGTTTGGCATACATCAGATCAAACTTGTGGTCTAGGCGAGCCCATGCCTCAGCAATGGCTGTAGTGTTGCTCAGCATGCACACTGCCCGCTGGACTTTGGCTAGATCACCACCAGGAACCACTGTTGGTGGCTGGTAGTTGATGCCCACCTATGGGAAAAGCAGAAGAGACCATGAGTTGCCTTGTAGCATTTGACAGTGACTATAGTCAAAGTCAGAAAGCAGCTCTGTACAAGAACATAAGCCTCCATTTCTCAAAATACACACCAGGTACCTACAGATGATTTTAATGAAAAAATACACTTTGTAAGCCCATTACAGTGAATGAGAAGTCTAAGAAGTTCATGATGCAACTGAGACTTGCCTTAAAACCAGTAGGGCACCAGTCCACGAACTGGATTGTGCGCTTGGTTTTGATAGCAGCAATAGCAGCGTTGACATCCTTGGGGACAACATCCCCACGATACAGCATACAACAGGCCATGTACTTGCCATGGCGAGGGTCACACTTCACCATCTGATTGGATGGCTCAAAGCACGCATTGGTTATCTCAGACACAGAGAGTTGCTCGTGATAGGCTTTCTCTGCCGAAATAATTGGGGAGTATGTTACCAACGGGAAGTGGATGCGAGGGTAAGGCACCAAGTTAGTTTGAAATTCAGTAAGATCCACATTTAAGGCACCATCAAATCTGAGGGAAGCAGTAATGGAAGACACTATCTGACCAATGAGGCGATTGAGATTGGTGTAGGTCGGGCGTTCAATGTCCAGATTCCTACGGCAAATGTCATAGATGGCCTCATTGTCAACCATAAAGGCACAGTCGGAATGCTCCAGAGTGGTGTGGGTAGTCAGGATGGAGTTGTATGGCTCAACAACAGCTGTTGAGACCTGTGGTGCAGGGTAGATGGCAAATTCCAATTTTGATTTTTTCCCATAGTCAACTGACAGGCGCTCCATCAGCAGGGAAGTAAAACCCGAGCCAGTGCCTCCCCCAAAACTGTGGAAAATCAGGAAACCCTGCAAGCCAGTGCATTGATCAGACTGAAAGAGAAAATACGTATGTTATAGCAATTGTGCAGACATTATGAATCTCAAAACAAGCCTACTTCAAAAAATCATGACAACAGTTCTGACACATACCAACTGATCAAGCTTCAGGAAAGTAATATTTAATTCACCCATCATTGATCAAGGAAGTGTCCATAAAAAACATTCCAAACTTGTATTCTTAGCTGTTTTAAGCCACCTACCTACTGCAAAGCAACCCTTCCACTTTAGATTACTACCTCAAAACTTTCTCTACCCCCATTCTCATGCCAAAGCTATTAACAACCAAAGAAATATTGGAAGAACTATAGACCATCTACCCCTCATGCCGATTTGACATTCCCTATCCGCACAAAGTGTAGTATACCCCTGTCCCAGAACTATTGCTATAATTCTGCACAAGCTGCAAGCATGCAGCTCAGTTCAGGGAGATAAGCTGTCAAAATGTATTACACTGACATTCCAGTTAAGTCTTCTCAGATGAAGCTGGACTGCCTCGTCCCCAGAAAAGACTGCCACATGATGCTTACCTTTATTCCCAGGCCTGACAGGGAGTTAAAACAGCTTGTAAAATAGTCATAAAAACAGTCATAACTTATGACCATATTTCTCAGCTCAAAGTACAGACTGCTACAGTCTAAGCTTTAGAGCCTGTGGCAGCCAAGTGTTGAGAACACCAGCTTTGATCCACGAAAGGTTTATTTTCCACTAACTCATTTAGCATTCCATATTAAAGCACTAGAGGTAAATTCTGATTTTTTTTTAATACGCAGTGAGAACACCTTGCCTTTGTGACACAGACATGGTAAAGTATATGCTAGCTGCCCTAAAAAGGGAACTCTAACCCAAGCTGACATCTTCATAATCTGCAGCACGATCAAAGTATCAGGGAGCCTGATCCATCACAACCTACTGAGATTTATTCCCCTTCTACTGCTGTTACCATAAAATTGAATCAGAAATTAAATCAGGAGGAAATGCAAACAGAAGTCTAAACCACATAAGCAAACACACCTACTTAAGCTTCCTTGCAAGAGCCCCAGCCAGAGACCAATCCTTTTCCAGCAGGAACTATGCAAATCAGAATCATTATCTCTGTTCTGGCTTTCTGAAGTTGAACGTGAAGCTATACAATTTTGGACATCTCATCAGCATTTTAGGCCATTTGAAAGTCCTATCTGACAGGAGTAATCTAACCATCCTCTGCTATCTATGAATGAAAATGGATGCAGAGCAAGTCCACAGCTTCTCCTACCATGGAACAAATTAAAGCACAATTTACAGGCCTCTGTATTTTGACAACGTAATTTCCAAATCCTGTAAGACAGGATAAAGAAACTTGTTTAAGAGCCTTCAGTGAAATGTCTTACCAGTTTCCTGATTCGCTCTAGGACTAGGTCAATTATCTCTTTCCCAACTGTGTAATGACCTCGAGCATAGTTATTTGCAGCATCTTCTTTACCAGATATCAGCTGTTCAGGATGAAAGAGTTGCTTGTATGTCCCATTCCTAACTTCATCTGGGGAGACAAGATACATATTGTTTGTAAGTTAGCTTTCTATGTAGACCAGGCTTTTCAAACTTCTGAGGGTATCCAGACTAAGGTACCTTAGCCCTTACAGATAAAAAGCAGCTTGTTTTCTACCTATTAGAAGGTGGTACCCAATACCTGGCACAGTCTAAGTGATGAATACCTGAGGAAAATTAAATTAGTGCTTAGGAAACTGCTCTATTTTCACAAAAAGTTTAGGTTTTTGACCTGCCAGAACAATTTGTAACTGAACTATATCAGCAGAATCAGTCTTCTGTAGCTTAAGACTCAGCCTAAGCCCTACTCTGCAATGTTAACATCTGAAATACTGCTTTTCCTCCACATTTTCCAAGCCTCAGGAAGCAGCCTTATTGCTTCCGCACCCATGGGCAGAGTTTACATTGCTTGCTTATCCCCATCTTTCCCTTAATTGTACTTTCTGCCAAGGGTAGAAGAGAATGTTCAAAAGGAACAGATGTTCCTGTACAGATATTCAGTTGTTCAAATATTACCAGAGCAAAAGTAAACTCTAGCATGAATGGCAGTTATAAAGAAACCATATGAATGAACACAGAACACCCCCCCAGTGACCATCCCCCCTCCCCTTCCCAGCTACAGATCTGGAGAACAATTCAGAATTATGATCTCTACTTGCTATCAGAAACATGCACTTATATCTAGCAGGCTGAAGCTCTGTCCTGCCACAAAGCTACAAAGCTACAAAGACAGCACAGCTTTGTCTCTGGTTTAGTTCAAGTCATTCTTGAGCTATATGGTAATGCAGCACTCCATACTTTAATTAAAATCAGGTGGAAAGCAAAGAGCTTTATTAACTACAGATGAAGTTGCCTGTGCACATGTATTCTTTAATCTGAAAATGAGTACACAAGAGTTGATGTATAGAATTCAAAGTCTAAAAACACACCTACTATTTGAACCAATTTAGACTGACTGGCTACCACTGCAGTTTGCAGTCCAATACTCTGAAGTATTTCCAAGATTGCACCAGAACAAAAAAAAATTCAGTGAAGTCTATCATTCAAAATACAGATGTGTATAAGACTTCTTGCATTACCATTCTAAGTTAAGAGAAACACGGGTAAAAGGGAGAAACATAGAACCTATGGAAACACATAGCTGGTGGAAGCAACATGAGTTGGGATGGTTCTGGGGAAGTAACAACTTAAAGAGTTAAGAGGAATAGTCATTGGACTATGAAACTGCACTGGAAGAAAGAACTTGGAATATAGTGGACAGCTGAACCAAGTTTTTCCCTGTACATGCTATCCTTCATGTTTATGTCTAACTGGGGCAGATTTAAAGACATTAAATTCCTATATGTGTTTCTGCTACCTTATTTCTTGGTGGGACGCTTTGACAGTATTTTACACATCCTAAACAGAGCTGATGCACATGTACAGCAGTCCTGCTGCTTTTGCTAAGGGCAGCATTATTATGAAGCTCCAGAAATCCCTGGTGTACACACATGGATGCTACAGATCTGCTGCATGCACAGTAGATGTTTCCTCAAACAGTGCAGAGGGGCTTGCTGTATGCACGAGAATCAAGCTAGCCCTGTCCAGAAAGTTAGATCAACAATTTTCAGATAAGCAGGGCAGGAATAATGAAAGAATGCTATTCCCCAAAAGCATATGATGTAACCTGTAACAAAAAGCCCCAGTGTTTTTTAGTATTACCAAGCATTTCATAAGACAGCCTTCTGCCAATCTCCCATACCACATTTACATCATTAACAAGCACTGGAACACCCATTTACAGTTTGTCCCAAGACTCACCAGCTATTCCTCCAGAGGCAAGGTGAGAACATTGCCACCTGCTCTCCCTCACCTCATTTTTCAGTCTTTCCTGGTTGCTTAGAGCCACCACCTGGCCAGCAGCAGAGGAAGCAACAGCCATGGGCTCAAGTAAACAGAATGCCTGACCTGCAACAGCTCCCAGGAATAATACAGGGCCAGAATGTGCTCTGACTCAGTGGACATGGCACTAAGGGACATGGTTTTGTGATGAACTCAATAGTTCAGGTTTATGGTTTGACTTGATCTCAAATGTCTTCTCCAACCTAGATAATTCTATTCCAAAGCTCAGTCTAGCACGCCCACCCTTGACCTGCTCAGCAGCCTTACTGATTCCTGCAGAAGTTCGTTCTACTGTATTGCCACACAAAGTGGTTTGGAGTGTTACAATTAATCTATAAGGGACCCTCACTTTGGGTATATAGGAGTAGTCTAGGCCCATTCACTCACCTCCCCTTCCCAACTCTTTTTACACGTTACAGAAAATGGATGAACACAGCAACTGCACAAGCACAGGCAACACAGACCTCCTCCGAGAGCCCAAAATCACCACCTAGGGCAAGACAGCCACAAAACTGACTCCAGCAGAATTACTTCGGGCACATAGATCGGTGAGAGCAAGAACAACATTGGTGACACAGGGAACAAGGGCCTTGAGAACTGGGGGAGCAGCTAATGCCACAGAATGCAGAATTAGGCAGTGATAGATGTGTGGGCTGAACAGTGAGAGCCAGTACTGCCAGAACATGGGATACATCTGATTTCCAGGATAAAAGTTGATTGTTATTCAAAGATAAGGCTGCAGGAAGCTGAAGTGTTTGCTGGAGGTCCCTGAATTTAGATTAGCAATTCAGACATTTCTGCAAGCACTATGCAAGCTGGAAGATTGTTTTGGGAAAGCATCAGAAATGTGCTTCATGATGTATATCACAACTTTCTGAAAGTTTGCTATTGACTACTGTACACACCACATGGTTTCAAGAGGTTATAACTAGTTCCTTCTATACCAAAAGCATGTGGCATATTCAGAATTTAATTCTACAGGTTAGCAGAAGGTAGCATTTCAGTTCTTCAGAGCTCCAGAGCATACATTATTTACCAGAGTCTCAATGGACATAAAGCCAGGTTTTTCCCATTACTAGGAAGATGTAGGCAAGCTTTACACAATAAAAACTTAAAGCCCCAAAGCATTTCACAAGACTAAAGACATTTTTTGCCTAAGTTAAATTTAGTTGAATTAAATCTTACAGCACATTCTACAGACCCTTGCATAGATCACTATATTTACCTATTACTGCTGGTTCAAGGTCCACAAACACAGCACGAGGGACATGTTTTCCTGCACCAGTCTCACTGAAGAAGGTATTAAAGGAATCATCACCTCCACCGATGGTTTTGTCGCTTGGCATGGTACCATTGGGCTGGATGCCATGCTCCAGGCAGTACAGCTCCCAGCATGCATTTCCGATCTGCACACCAGCTTGACCAACATGGACTGAGATGCACTCACGCTGTGTGGAAGAAAAAAATGGATCACTCAGCAGAAACAGCAGTTTCCTTGTTTAGAAAACATTCAGCACACACAGCTTGAACTCCCATACTGCAAAGCCGTTAAAACATTGGCCTTATTGTCTTGGTGTTAGGGGCATTTGGCACAAAATGCAACAGGACACAAAAGCTTCTTTCAGTTCTCATCTACCTCCACCTAGAAAGGACCCTTTTGGACATTGTCATTTTTTCAAACTAATTTCTCCTTGTTCATCCTACCTTTGACCAGACAGGAAGTTTGATCAACTCTTCCAAATCCTTCAGCCAACTTCTCTTCATAAGAAATACTAATTTAGAAAAACTGATGATTACACCTGTTGCTTGCCTAAGCATCCAGAAAAACATCCCCAGGAGCCACATCAGCACAGCCACCAGAGGGAGCAAAACCTTTTACAAGACCCAGGGCCATTTTGTTTAATATACATGAAATCAGAAAAAAAAAATCTCCTGATCACTTTAGGAAAATTCACCATTCACAACAAAGTCTTTGCTTAACCAAACCCTCACTATCACTTCATAAATATGAAACATTAGGCCTCGTATTGTATTACTGTATGCAAAGCACTAAACTCCTTAACACTGAACAAAATTCTACTTCATTTAACCTCATTTAAGCTGTGTACAAAATAGTTCATGTCAGCAGAAAGATCAATTCATACCAATTTATGGATTCCCAAGTTGCCTTTGATGTCCAGAGCACAATGCCAGCTTCCTTAATATTTTAGCATATGGCTTTGAATATTAAAAGCCAAACCACAACTGAACTGTCTCCAAACTCCTGGTACGTAGCATTTTTATTTAGCTTCTGGTTTTGAGTGATGAGTTAAACACATTCTAGAAGAGCCTGAGTATAGGTCAGTTTTGAGTAAGTCACATTTTACTGTGTTCAAACCCTACAACTGGGTGATACAATTAATTTATCCCCTAAAATTCCAGGATAGGCAGGACCTGGCACTGCCTAGTTCACATCACAAAAACGCAGGGAAGCAGGAGCACAGTTTTTTCCATTTCCTTGGGAACACCAAGAAATTAAAATCTTTATTTGCCAAAAAACATCAACTGTTGTCAACTACAGCACTGAACAGCGCAGAACAGTTTCAGCTCTCCAACCATTTAAGCTGTGTATTCAGATATACAGCTTCCAGAAGAACAATCCACAGCCCCTGCAATCAACCATACTCAGAGCTGCTGCCATCCTGCTCCTCTCCAAGGCCATTACTTCATCCCTCTCCAGGCTGAAGCACTGGGCTTGGCAAGGTACTGGAACAGTAGAGGACAGCCAACCCACAGCAATGAACCAGGTCACCACAACCTCTCAGGAAAGCAGGACAGCCTGGAACTCTTTTCTCCATCAAGAGGAAAAAGTACAGTATTAACCCCATCACTTCAGTCTGCAGCCTCACCTGCAATTATGTCCTACCAGTGAGATATACTCCATTAATGAAGCTCCTAAGCAGCTAGAAAAGGTCACTGAAAGGAAGTGCATAGGGACTAGCACACCCCAAAAAGGGGAAGCATGGAGAACATCTCAACAAACACAGGCTTTCCAGCAAATGAACAAGTACCACTTCTTGAAACTACAAAAAACAATGACAATTCATGTTAAAGTCTTGGAAAGTACAGCCCAGGCAACACAACCACAGTGCAGGTCCTACGGATGCCATGTTAAAAGCACGTTTACTTTGATAAAGTACAAAGTTCAGCACTTCGGGCAGAATAAGTCCAATGCCTCGATACAAATAAAGAAACAATTACTGCAAAGCAGCCCTGCTGAAAAGATCCTAGGGTTACCACAGAAACCATCCTGGATGTTCAGCAAGGCATTCTCATCCTGAATAAGGCAAACAATATGCCAGCCTACAAAAGGGGACATGGCTGCAAGAGAATCCTTCCTTCCCCTCTGCAAGAGGGTTCAGGTCAGGTGTTGGGAGGATGCTGGAAGATTTGCATTGGGTGTTAGGAAAAGCTTCCCCTGTAGGGTGGTGCAGCCCTTGAACAGGTCAGAGAGGTGGGAAGAGATCTGCATCCTCAGATGTTTTCAAAGTCTGGACTTACAAAAGTCAGTGACACAAACTGACCTGGCACTAGTGTTAGCCCTGCTTTGAGAGCTCTCTTCCAACCGCTTTTCTGCAATTTTACCAAGTACTTTTAAGTAGTATGTGGCTATTTAGTGAAACAAGAATTACTGTTAGGCACTGATTTCTAAGAGAATCTGCATATTCTCTTCTCACCTAGAATACTAACCAACAGAACAAACCCTGAGCCTAGGAGCTATAGTGTCCAAGACCCAAAGATAGGCAATAGACAAGTGTCACTCATTACAGCTTTTGGCCTTCACACATCACGAGGGTAAGTTTCTAGTTAATAAGGTTAAATATGTACTACACAGTATAGTTAAGTGCTGTACTCAAGCCACAGGTCAGGACACAGAACACTAAAGTAACTAATACTGTAGGCCCCCCACACCCTCCACTTACATACACTACTTTCAAGCACAGAATCAGTTTCAGTGAAGTTTCCCACAGAACTTGTGAAATTCTGAACCCAGCCCAAACCTCCCAAGCCCCTATTTGCCTCTGCCTCCTTTTGTTACATGATCTGCTCCAGCTTAAGAGTGTTGGCTTGTCTTCTGTGACTGCCTTTTCAGTAGCTGTAGACTATTAAAAGGCCCCTTGGTGTACTCTCTGCCAGACTGAAGAAGCCCAGCTCTCTCCAACTGTCCTTGTGGATCATGTTCTAGGTCCCTTATACTCTCCAGCACAGTATTTCAGGCACAGCTTCATCTGTGTAAAGTAGAGGGAAAGCAAAGTTTCATGAAAATGGCTGTACTGGCTTAGACCAAGTTCAACAATATAGCATAATCAGGAACATGGTTTTCCTAGTATGAAACTCATCCCTTGCCATTGGTGTGACCTGCAGTGAGGGAAACTGCCTCCTTTGCAAAGGCAGGGGACTGCAGTCACACTGACTTGGCTTCAGTTAAAAATGTGATCATGAACAGCTCCCATGGAAGGGTAAAAACAAGGCAAGGACAGCATCTCTTCCATCCATCCAGCGCTCTCGTACCATCTAACCACTGTCAGTTCAACAAGCATTTTCTGTGCGTTCATAAGGGCATAGAAGCAGCCTGCCACATTTTTAAAATCCATGTACGGTTCTGGCATCCACAGTCCCTCTTCTGCATGAGTGTTTGCCTTGTAGACAAGGACCTCATGCTTGTCCCAAAACTCCCACTTGTGCTGAAAGGCAGGACCACCGATCCCTCCACCCTACTTGTAACACTCCATACCTTGCAGACATCCCTTCAAGGCCGACGAGTGCTCATTTACAAGGGCATTCCACTTCAGCTTTATTACCCAGCCAGCCTAGCAAAGCCCCGGAGGAATTCTCCACCGCTGCCCGTTCCCTGACCGCCCCGAAGCAGCTCGCAGCACATCTGCACCTCACTGCGGCGCTGGGACGAGGAGCAGAGCCCAGATCCGCAGGCCTCCGGGAGCACCCCGGTGTGACAGCCTCACCCCGGGCACGTCCTTCCCCCCCAGTTCCACACCCCACGGACACCCGGGAGAGGAGAGCAGCTCACCCCCCAGCAGCTCACCCCGCCGCCGCGGTGTGCGGGCACGTCCCGCTGCGGGGCTCCGGGAAACCGGGGCGGAGAGGCCACCCCGCGGGCCGCCATGTTCTCGGAGGAGCCGCCACCATTTTGGGAAGAGGCCGTGCATCGGGCG
>VXAA01005299.1:24732-40939 GCA_013399115.1 Anseranas semipalmata
GGCCAGCGCCCATTTTCTCTCCTCAGGCTGAGGGGCTCGCGGAGTCCCGCTGCGGGTCCCCTGGGCGAGCTCGCCCAGGGAAGAAGAGGGCCTGGGCCTTCCGTGGGCTGCAGGCAGGCCCCTGCGCTCACTGGCAGGGGACAGGCCTGAAAGGAGTGCAGGGTGCAGAGCTCAGCCAAGGGGAGCCGCAGCCAGGCAGCAGCTGCTCTGGGAAGGAGCCTCTGAGAGCCGGGCAGCGCCGGGGGCTGCTCCCAGTCCTCCACCTGAGGGGCTCCTGGACCCGGCTGTGTCCAGCTGAAGGAGCCAGGCCGTGTGAGGCAAAGGGCTCGATGCTTGGATCACAGCAGGGACACCCAAAACCTCTTCCCATCCTGCAGACAGGCTCTGTGGGAGCTCTCATCTCTGAAGGTGGAAGAGTGAGACCTGGACAAATGTTTGTATCTTTCCCATGAGAGGGGAGGAGCCGGGTCTGCTGCAGTCACCAGGCTAAGCAGAGCTTGGCCAACTTTCACCAGAAGCAATAGTCACATAATGAAAAGGACTTAAATCCAAAGAAACAGACCTGGAAAGTCATGTAGATCCTACTGAAGTCAACACATCTGATGTCTAAATGCCCCAGTTTAAACTGAGTGTTACAACAGGAAGTGTAAAAACGCTGTGGTGTGCCCTAATGTTTATATTAACAGAAATACTAATGAGATTGCCAAACTTACTTCTTGGGTGGAAAGTGGCAGCTACGCTGCATGCATGTAAAGCTTCATAACTGGAGCACCATCCTCCAAGGGAAGCACAGCATTAACTTCAGGAAATGGCTTCTCTCCCTGCCAAGCTACACTTTTGAGGGCAGGATACATATTTGAAACATTTTTCAACAATAACAAAGAAGTAGATCCTGTTTTCCTCTTCCTGCGTAGATCTCCGTTCCTGTGAGCAGCCTCAACAGAAGCGATACAATGGTTGCTCAACATTTGAAGGGAGTGTGACACAGTCATGTCAGCCTGGGTCTATAGTTAGCTGGCACAAGTGATGGAAATTGATAAACTCCCTCACTCCTACTAATCTCAAGGGGATGATAACTAAAACCTATTAAGGATGCTACTATTGCTGTCACTGATGTCACTGTGATCATTTCAACACAGGGTGTGGAAATGGAACCTGCGTGGATGCAAACTCAGAATTACTGAAAGAAAAGACAGGCAGAAGGCCTCCAGAAAGCAAGGATCAGGATGAGAGAGAAGGACAGAGAGATGGAGGGAGGGGAAAAAGGCAGAAATAATATTGATATACTTGTTATACTTGCTTCTTCTTATTTTTTTTTTTCCAAAGAATGATGCCAAATGTGAGTGGCTGAAAAACAGCTAAAATATGTGAGTCCTAAGCTGCTTGTATTTAGAGAATTTGGCCATCTCCACACAAGAGGGAGGTTGACTAGGGTTTGAGGGATGGTGGGGAGCAATCACACATACGAGTACATATATGTTGCTTCAGCAGGATCTACTTTCTCCTGCTCCTGTTCAATAAGCATACCATGAGTATGGAACGGAAACCTTTTTGGAACTGTTAGCTGGATGGCTCGGCCAGTTGACATCAGGGGAATATATACAACTTTGCAATTAGTTTATTTTTAAAATATCTTCTGTGCTTTTAAGTAATCTAATCCTCAACAAGCACAAACTATTTGCTTTGAGTTATCAAGTCGGTATATATTTGAAGAATCCAATCAACATTAAACTTCTAATAAACCCTTGTTCCAGCTAACCTCTTGTAATATGCTCCAGTCGGCTCTGAGACCTGAGAGGACTTGTCTTTCTGTTTTGTGTTTTTTTTTTTTTTTTCTCTGTTTTATGCTAATTGCTTAGTTCATTGAGGTACGACCTTGGCTGCAAAGTGCCTTTAGCTCAGTCTCCTTAGTGAAGCTGCTTGGTAAGGAAGAATAGAACAGTCCTCAGAATTACAGAGTCACAGAGTGGTTGAGGTGGGAAGGGACCTCTGGGTCCATCTGGCCCAAGCCCTGCCCCAGCAGGGCCGCCCAGAGCAGGGTGCCCAGCACCACGTCCAGGCACGTTGCAAGATCTCCCAGAGGAGACCCCACAACCTCCCTGGGCAGCCTGTGCCAGGGCTCCGGCACCCGCCCAGCACAGCCGTGCTTCCTGACGGGCAGAGGGAGCCTCCTGGGCTCCAGGCTGTGCCCAGTGCCTCTTGTGCTGGCCCTGGGCACCGCTGGCAAGAGCCTGGCTCCGTCCTCTCTGCACCTTTTTATTTTTTTTTTTCTCCTCTTACCATCTGTTGTGCTTTTCTCAATTGAGACAAAAATGTCAGCACCACATGATTGATGAGATCTTTGTGAACTCAGCTTTGGGAATCCTTGTCCTGCAGGATAAAAAACAAAATAGACCAAACTGGATTTCATTTTCCACTTGTTGCAATCGGATTACAAATATTTCAGTGACCTCCCTTTTTTTCCTTCTCCTTACAGCCTCCCATTTTAGGCATCAGGTGAGTCTGTGAAAATGTCATGCTTTCATTAAAAAAGTATATTTGGTTGTGGCCTTCCAAATTACTAAGAAAACTTTCAACCTATGAGCCAAGTTTGACCTCAGCTCTAAAACCTACAGAAAATGTATCCACAATGATTTTTTTTTTAAATCTCATGATTTTTAAACCAGTCTTAGGAGTCTGAAAGATTTGCTTCCTGCTTTTAAAATGCTCTGACCTGAAATAACACTCACACTACTCTAACCGTCCTTTCATCTCTGCCAATTCAGTTTAGCAATGGGCCCAACCCTGAACCGTCAACGGTACACAATCACACTGTGGTATTTTATTCTCCTTTATAAATGTCACAGGACTGTAAAACTGGAATGGTCAGACACCTTGCAAAAGCAGAATATGAAAATGGTCACATTGAGTGAGTGCAGTGAGTATTCTTCTCAGCTTAGTCCGATAAGTAAAATTGGACTCAGGCCAGGCTGGGGTATTACAATATGTCTTGGTCCAGCTTAAACTGAGGTTTTCACATATTAACTACTGTACTAATCACCTGGTCTGATTTGTCTTAACAGCTTTGGGAAATGGATTTTGGCACATAGCTCAGTTCTGTAAAGCAGCGTTATCCCTAATAATCTGGACTTACCAGGAGTGCTCCAGCTGCACAAAGAGTTTGTTGACTTCAGAGAGAAAATCAAGTTTTGGTGCTATTTTGAGGAATTGCATACAGCCACGTGGGCACCTGAAATTTGTTCTGTTGTACTGCATTTGCTGCAATAAAGCTTCAATCACTGGGCTTCGGTGGCATAAAATGTGCATCAAGACAGTGGGACCATGCAGCTGGCACTTCTAGATGAGTTTGCCTTGGTGTGCCTTTCCATAGCTGCACTGACGAGAAATAACACAGTCTTACAGAAGCTGGTGTTCCTGTACCCAGAAAAACATTTCTATGGAACTGAAATGCATTTGATTTAGTCTGACTAAACATTAATGTAAAGTCCAAGGAGCTATCGTGTATCCACAATTTCTTGAACACATTCTCTTTTTCTGCTGGAGATTATTCCTGAATGCCACGTGAGAGTTTTTTATATTTCTCCAGGATTTCTCTGTGTCTGGTAATGCTATCAAGGCCTGCAGAGCACAGACTTTGGCTGTGTACCATGTTTTCAGTGAATATGATACTTCCAGAAAATGCCAGAATGCTGTGTACTTGCGATAAAGTCTCTGTAGCTCCACAGTGGGTCTGGGGCTTCTTGGATGAACCTTCTTTGAATGTACAATTATGCAGCTCTTACTTTCTGATCATTCTCAGAAGCGTTGGACAAATAATGCATGCACATTTATTTCCACCAGTGAAATCCTTGACAAAAATGTGATAGCCTTACCCCCACATCTGTTACGGGGTGAGATGTTTCAACCTGTTTCAAGCCAGAGTTGCAACAGTCCCAAATCGGTGTGAGGTCTTTGCTCCTCAGTGACAGGCTTTGTTCTGTGGCTTTGAACGGCTCTTCCAGGCTCTAACATAATTGCTTTTATTAATAACTTTAAATTCTAGATACAAGATCTGGAGCTGACCCTGGACGTTGACAGGGGGCCAGAGAAGGGATGGGGTGTGCTGGGCAGGAGCTTACGGGCAGGAGGTAGCGTGTTGCAGCAGCCAGTTCCTTTACGTGCATTTCACCTCCTGATGCAGCAACTTGCATAGCTCAGGCTAGTGGAGACGGATCCGGCCGCTCGCACCTCTCCCTCGTTGCAGCAGGGCACAGCTGCGGCTGGCTGCAGCCTTTCCAGCCCACGGCTCCCTGCGTCGTTTGCCTTCCTTCCTTTCTTAGCTCACAGACACTAGTGTTACCACATGGAGCTCTTCGCTCCCATTCTTTCCTCACCACTTTTCCCAAAATGAGCACCCAGCTTTTCCCTTGTTCAGGTCAGACTAAACAGCACCCAGCTGGGGACAGGATGGGATTTCAGAGCAAGGGCAAGTCTAACATAGTTAATCATCCACAAACACAGCCCCTTCCCTTCCCAGTGCTTATTGATTTGTCAGCAGGCTGCAGGGCTCTCCTCTGGTGCCTTCTGCAGCAGGGATCGATCGCCCTGCTGCGCACAAGGGGGCTGCTGCAAGCGGGGGCCCACGTCCGCACGGATCCTGGGTGCATCAGTCACGGGCTGCCATAGAAGCAATTAGCTCCTGGCTGCACGTTCGTGCTATTGTGCTGGAGTGGGGTCCCTCTTCGGGCTGTTAATGCCTCCTGGCTGTTTTGCTGGCGTGGCAGAGAATGAGCGGTTGGTTTTAGAGATGCTGGTAGTGGCTATATGCAGGAGGAACCTGCTAAGGTCATGCATGTAGAGTCACACTGGATGAGGCGTAGGTCTGCTGAGCTCAGTATTATTTCTCCTGTGGTAGCCCATAGCAAATGCTTTGAGAAGAATATAGAGAAAGGCCAGCGTACAGTGTCGCTGCCCCAGGACACCGCCAGCTTTCAGAGATTTCTGTCTCAGAGAATTCCCGAACCACTAGCCTGTATTTTCTCATCTGCAAGCATCATCTGGCTACAGGGTTTTTGCTTCTCTATTTTTTCCTGCCCCTTTCCCCACAAGCAGCAGAATGCTTTGCCAGGGTCCACGAAGGTGACACAGAGTCCTCCTGGATCAGGGTCCTGCATTGTTACAGGAGCGGGTATTTTTTTGTGCTGGCGAGGAATTCCTTCCAAATCATCTCGTCAGGGATCTTGACATATTTTGCTTCTGTCTTAATCTTCATTTGCAACACTGGGTGCAGTTCCCTTGGGATCATCTGATCTCCACTCTGAGGAGAGGCCTAACACCCTGCCCCGGGCAGTTTGCTCTGGAGTTTTAAGGGGCCTCCGATTGCACAGGCCTGACCTTTGGCTGTCACAAAACACAGCTCTGCAGAGGCTGGGGAGGGTCGAGGGTCCTGACATCAAGCAAAGCAGCACCTTTGTTAGCCTTTTGGAGAGGTGGAAGGGCAAAAGAAACAGGGATTTTTATTTTTATTTTTTTTTTCTCTCTGTAGACTGGGAGGGGAATGGCAAGTAAGCAAAGTCCGGCTAGCAAGAATGGGGAAAAGCAGTACTTTCCTGCACCGCGTGATGAGATTTTTGGTTGGTTTAACACTCATTTCAGTCAGGTTCTGCTTAAACCAACTCATCTGGCCACTCAGGCCCAGACGTTGCTAACGGACCGCATTGTCAGTAGTCCAAAGCCGCATGAGCAGACAGCATTGTGTCCTTTTCTGCCTGACTGTATTGATGTGAACTAAATGAATCGTGCAAATCAATAGAAGATAGCCAGAATGGGAAGCTCTGTTTCGCTAAATCAGTTTAAAATCGTAAACCATTGCAGCTCTCTCTGCAGACCTCGCCTTGCCCCCATGTCCAGAGTACAAAAGCACCGCGCCATAGCAAAAGGTACATACGCAGGAGGTTTCCATTGCCTGTGCAAGTTGAATATCGACAAGCCCTGCCTGGAAGGGGAGGCAAACAGTGCACTGCCATCGCTGTGGTGGGGGCAGTGCCCTGCAAAGGAACTGGTTGTGCAAGTGTGGATGCACCCAACCACCTGGGATGCACAGGTCCCATTAGGACACTGCAAATGTTGTGACAAACCAGCTCGTTAACGCTGGGCTTTGATTGCAGTGCAAAATGTTTATCCCATCACACATACCTGTATATTTTATCTCAAGTGCTGCACATTGCAAATGGAGAAGCAATTTGGGGAGCGTGCACAACAGGTGGAAATGCTTGTTCCACTGATCTCAGGCCAAAACTTCATGGGAGGACATGGATTCTCCATGAGAGTTTTGGGAATGTTTACTAGATGCCAAGAAATATCTTTCATTCAAAGCTGAAAAATATCCAACTAGATAGAGCTGAATTAATTTCTGACCTAAACACTCCCCATGGGCTGAAGATCCTTAGATATGGGAATGATAAGCGCAGAACACATAGCTAGAGTAGTTTGTACAAGGGAAAGAATCATTCCTCTCCTGAACGCTCAACACGTTCAATAGGTGTCTCTTTAATTACATGATTATAGCCTGTTTATACCTGGTCCTCTCCCCTGCACGGAGTGTCAAAACAAGTGGAAGGATGTGCTTGAGTTGCCAGATTGGAACCCCAAAGGGCTGGGCTCTCCTTTTGTTTTGCAAGATTTCCTACGTGATCTGCAGCAGAATATAGGTACACAGGAGATTAATATTTCACTGGCAAGTTTCATATCAGCATTCTCTACCTTGATCATCTGACTTCGGAGCCTTAATGGGCTATTAATGTAGTTTCTTTGCAGGTAATCCTTAAATAAGTTCATGTTTTTAATGGCCTTAAATACATTCCCTATTTTTAAATCTTAGATTATTTGCTCTTCCAACTCTTTTAATCCTGCTTGTGCAAGCATGAACTTTGCTACCTGCCTTATTTTTTGTTCTGCACAAGTCCACATTGCAGGGGCTGTTTCCAATCCCTGCTCGTTTTAAATGCTTCTTCAGCCTTGCCTTTCACAAGGTAACTCTTGCCTGCCTGCCTGCATGGGTTAACAAACCTCCAGCAGACATTTGTAGAAGCTGAAAAAACTTCTCTGCCAAGTCCAGTTTTTTTTCTTTATTTTACAATTCAAAGACCTTCTGAATTACTCACCTAATTGCAATGCCATCTCTGTACTGAGAGTTTTGTGCTGCTGTGCTTGGTTTTGGTACCCCTCCATCTCAAATTATGTTAGAGTTTGGTAACTGTATTGCCTGCCTTGGGTAAATGTATTGGCCCAGCTTCTGCTAGTTACCTGGAAGTAAACTAACTCTAGCCTAAAATTTTTTCTTTTCTTTTTTTTTTCTTTTCATTCTCCACCACTAACTTTTGGTTAAGATATTGAACATAAACCTTGTCCTGTTCTGCTGCAACTTCAGGCCTTTTTTTGAGGGGCTAACTGAAATCACCCATTATAGCTGATCTCTCTCTCTCTAGTTAACCTTCTTCCCCTGGTCAAGCGGTAACACTGTCTACCAACTCATTTGTATTTCTAGTGTTTGGATATTCTTATCTGTACCGATTCTGCTGCATGGTCCTTTTGACCAAGCAACGAGTCAGCTGATGCTGCAGTTGGCCAACATGGCAAACAGCTCACATCGTAGTCCAGAGATGCTGCTGGCAGGGCTGTATCCATCTCTGATAGCCAGGCAGCATGGATTGGGTGAAGCATCACAGATCTGAGTCAGTTCTTCCATCTTAAGTGCATACAGGGCGGTTTTAAAGAGAAACCATTGGATTTATGACCAGGTATGAACATAAGCTCTGTGGCCTGTCTCAGACCTGAGATCCAGTGAACTCATGGTGACACCAACCAACTGCAGAGGAGCACTGGAACAGAGCTGAGCGTTCATTTCCCCATGCATCTTGAAGAGCTAAATGCATTGTATGTGCTGGCTTGGCCAAAGAGCTCCAGGTGGTACAGCAGCCTGCTGAGGGGCGTGGGCACAAGGCACGACAGCTCTGCAGATGCACAGCAGGGACCCCACTGCAACCAGTGCACCCAGTTCAGCACTGCATCGGCCTTGCAGTGCAGCTGCATGTGGCAACAACCAGTCTTCACTGACAGCTGTTTCAATACCAATTAAACATCAGTTTAGCTACATCAGCAGCAGCATAAATCTGATCTGAAAGGCAGGGGATGCCAAGAAATAGAGTGAGAGTTCCCAGCTGACAGAAGCTGAGCTTTGTGCTGTGCTGCTCCAAGTATGCACAGCAATGGGCACAGTGGCTTCACCTCTCCCAAAATCAGGAGCTGGGTCTCAGGCACTGGCCAGCTGTGCACAGACATTGTTTTTTGGCACTAGCATACAGGGTTTCCAACAGAAATCCTCAAATCCCAGTAGGGCTCTGGAGAGAAGGGATGGGACCAGATCCCCCTGAATGGTGCTGGCACCATGGGGGCCTTGCAGAGCATCGGCCCCAGGGGGACCTGTGGCTGCAGTGGGATGGAGCTGCTGAGGGCACTGAGCCTCCAAACTGCCTGCAGCTGTATCTCTCAGGAGCGAGTATTCCTTACCAAGGGAGGTTCCTCCCACCAGCCTGAAGCTGCTCCTTTCTCCAAGCATCTTTCCTCCGCAGGAGTTGAGTTCTGTGTTTGCCAAGTCCCAGCACTTCTGTCCTCATAGCCTTTTTGGTGCTAGTCCCTTGGATATGCCACAGTTTGACAGAGAACAGAGTCCTTCTGCCATTTCAGAGAACAGGAGCCACAGACTGCTCCCTCCCCAGGAAAGCACGAGGCAGCAAGTTCTTGGAGCCACGTCTTCATGTGCCATTGCCAGAGATTCCAAAGTAACCAGAGGTTCTGCAACGAGCTGTGGTCTGGATGTTTGCCATGGAAAGAGCATGCTGTTAATAATGTTCCAGGCAGCGTGCAGAGCCAGCTGCTCTAGAAGGATACCTGTGCTGACATGGCTTTGCTTATTTTCCCCTTCTCTAAGGGCATCTCTTCCAGCTGTGTTTGAACAATTGCAGGGGGTTACTCCTGGCAGCACTCCCACGAGAGCACTTTGCCTCTGCATGCACAGGGATTAAGGTTAGCAACTGTCTCCCTTCCTCCAGGGGAATTTAGAGACTCTTGGAAGATAAGGAACATGAAAGCGGGAACAGAAACACAGCTGAGTATACACATACTCCCTGCTGCTTCCCCAGTGAGAAGTGTGGATAAACACATCCATGCAGGGAACTCTCCTAGCACGGCTTCTCGCCCCAGGGACGTGTGGCTCCCATTGCTGCCACAAATTGCTCTGAAAGACTTTGCAAGGACAGACTTCGCCTGCAGTTCTGACCTGTCCTGCCAGACTAACACCCGCCAGGAAGGCATGCTGCTGGAAAAAACACAGCTCTGGCTCTCACTGCTTTGGCCTCCTCTGGTGGCTGAACTGCAGCTGCATTGGTCAGAACTTGCCCCGCTTTCAGGCCCAACTGCATTTACGAGATTACAGCCTGCCTCGAGCTGTTTCCCCTCCACCCCCAGCCTGCACGTCTGATACAATCGTGCCAAGGAGGGAAGGCTTGCTGTCTATTCCTCCATGCAGAAGCTATATCAGAACAGTTCATATTTTAACTGAAGACAAAACCGAAGCCCCCAGAAAGTGCCCGTGAAGTATGATCAAGGGATAGAGCCTCTGCCACAAGCTGTTACCACCCATGTAGTGCCCTTTGAGATTCAGACATGCAGTTTTTAAAAGGCTGGGTTTCAGCAGCCCATAGTCTGGACTGTGCCATTCCAGATGAAGCATTAGGAAAGATGCAAGAACCAAATTCTCCACAGGGCTTCCTGCTTCCCCCTCTCAGGAGATAGAAACATTATCTCAGCGACCCAGGAACCTGTACACTCTTCCTCGGTGATTCATTTAGGGACTAAAGCACTTGATTTTTACTCCGTCTTTAAAGCAAGACACATTTTCAGATGCCCATGCATCCAAAACACACCTCTGAGAAGACAGCCTTGGCTTCTCTCACTCAGCTGGGGGGTGCAGCCCCACCGTTCATAACTAATTCGGAATGCTAGGCTACCACCTCCCTCCCCTCTGCCCTCACCAACACAGAAAGGTCCAACCGCACTCTTAAGAAAGCTGCTCTATAAGAACCTGGCTAACGAGCAGCTCGGCACAAAAGTATTATTTATGCTGAGATGCATAATAGAAATTGGTTAAGGGAGCATAAAGCTGGCTTTTATGAAAATCTTTTTCTCTTTGCACTTTTATGGCAAGTTCCACTCATCTGCTGTGGTTTCTTTCCATGTACTCCAGCAGCTGCAAAATATTTGGTGGTTTTAAGCAAAATACTTGGCGGTTTAGTGTTCCTTTGATTCTAGGCTTTGGCCATTATTAACCTGGCTTTGCAGGAGGCAGGGAAGCATTTCCCTGCACTATTTGTTTAAGGACCCTGAAGCTATTTCCTATTATTTCTTTTCCTCCTACTTTTCTTGTTCCTGCCAGGGAGTGAATTGTCAGGCACGTAAAATAACATGCAAAGAATTTTTATAATACATTTCAGATATCCCACTTCTCCTAAACACCCACACATTGTAAAAACTGCCCATGCTGATATGGCAGTACCTGTCACACAGTGTAACAGAGCTCTGTAGCTCTGCTGCTCTAAGGAAATAAGCAGGGCAAGATGAGTGGGAGATGTAATACCAGAGCTCTATCTCCTGGTAAAATTGGCCCTGTTTTTATCACTCCACAGCCCTTTTCTGAACTCTGCTGGCTCCTTCTCTGGCCTTCTCTCCTTGCTGGCAGGAGGCTCCAGATGCACTGAGCTGCAGATATTGCAAAGAATCGTAGAATCATTTAGGTTGGAAAAGACCTCTAAGATCATCTCGTCCAACCTTTAACCTAGCACTGGCTTGTCCACCATTAAA
Source organism: Anseranas semipalmata (assembly GCA_013399115.1). NCBI lineage: Eukaryota > Metazoa > Chordata > Aves > Anseriformes > Anseranatidae > Anseranas > Anseranas semipalmata. The sequence continues at coordinate 35,629 of VXAA01005299.1, forward strand.
CCATGTCACTAAGCTCTACATCTACACGTTTTCTGAAGACCTCCAGGGATGGTGACTCCACCACTTCCCTGGGCAGCCTGTTCCAATGCCTCACAACCCTTTCAGTGAAGAAATATTTCCTAATATCCAACCTAAACCTCCCCTGGTGCAACTTAAGTCTGTTTCCCTTGTACTATTGCTTGTTNTTCTCTGGACACGCTCCAGCACCTCGATGTCCTTCCTGTAGTGAGGGGCCCAAAACTGAACACAGGACTCGAGGTGCGGCCTCACCAGAGCCGAGTACAGGGGGACAATCACTGCCCTAGTCCTGCTGGCCACACTGTTCCTGATACAAGCCAGGATGCCGTTGGCCTTCTTGGCCACCTGAGCACACTGCTGGCTCATATTCAGCTGGCTATCAACCAATACACCCAGGTCCCTTTCCACCAGGCAGCTTTCTAGCCTCTCATCCCCCAGCCTGTAGCATTGCTTGGGGTTGTTGTGCCCCAAGTGCAGGACCCGGCACTTGGCCTTCTTGAACCTCATACTGTTGGCCTTGGCCCATTGGTCCAGCCTATCCAGATCCCTCTGTAGAGCCTTCCCACCCTCAAGCCTATCAACACATGCCCCCAAGATCCTACCTTACATCCTCCTGGCTGCCTACATGATGACTAGCTGAATGCCAGAGCTCTAGAACAGCAAAGTCCTCTTCCAAGCAGAAGAAAGTTAAAAGTCTGTGTTGTCTTACCTGCTCTGCCAAGGATTTCTTCCAGTAAGAGATGAGCAATCATGGAGACACTTTGGGTGTTGCCAGGCGCAGAAACTAAGACCTTTTGCTGACCTGCAGAGCTAGGGAAAGAGGGGGGCCTTGAATTCCAGTCCCTGCTCCAAGCACCCCTTACCTACTTCCATGAAACGTACTTTAAAGAGGGAAAGGTGCGAATGCAACCTCCTACCAAGGGTGACTTGTGGCAGTTACCCAAGACAGCTCGGCTCATTTCACAGCCTTTTGCTGCCAAACATAGGAAGACCTGCACCCTGCCATTGCCTCCTCTCAAACAGGCTGCAGAGCTCAAACTCCTGTGATTCAACCCACTAGCTCAAGAGAAGAAGTAGTTTTACACTGAGAATACTGCAAAGTCTTAGCAAAGGGTTCAACAGCTGGTGTAAGGAAGATGTTTGGGTGGGAAGGGAATGAGTGGTAGGAGCTGAGAGGTGAAGCTGCACGAGATGCCAATGCCAGCTGAAGCCCAGGACATAGTTCTGGGGCTATGAACCTGAGCCAGAGTGGAACAAAATGTTTTTAACCATCCTAAATACACGTATATTTATGGTATATAAACACCAAACCAATGCAAACAGGCATGCCTTAAATCCAGACTGGGAAGTGATTAGACAATATTGTTATTATTTGACCCTACCCAAAAGCAGCACTGGGGCAATGTCCCAAGTGCTAGAGGTTTCACGTCCTGCTGTGCGCAGTCCTCACCCACCTCGCTGGTGGGATTGGCTGGGCCGAGGGGAGCATGTTCGTTAGTCCGTGTTCCCTCCCTTGGCAGTGCTACAGCTTAGCAGAGAGAGTCTCATGAGTAAAGGCTATGCAGCTACTTATTCAGAACAACCCATTTCCAGATTAATTTAAAAGCAATCTTCGTGTGGAAATCAGGGTTTCTGCTCTATCTTGCTGTTGATGATAAAGATGAGCTGCAAGATGTGTGTTAACAGGTCTTATGCAAGCATTTACTGTAGCTGAAGTTTGGCTTCTGCCTATCCTTTTTTTTTCCTAGAAGTTCCTGCAGGCAACTGCAAAACAGTTTTGCAACATGCTGGATAAACAATTAAAAGATTATTTGTGGGGCTGATTTTTTTTAGTACCTACTAAGACAAGAACTGTTCAGCACTTCACTAGATGCTCCCAAATCTGATGTTGCTGTCTGTTGCATACAAGCAGACCTTCCCCTCTCATCCCCCTAAGGCAAGATTTGCTGACTGCAGACATTTTTCCTCTAAAGCTCAGTTAATATCACAGTGGAACTGCCTAGGCAGAAATTCCACAAAGTGATGTGTTTTTTTTTTTTTTCTCTCCTCACTTCAGCTCTCAGGATATGCCATCACCCCAGAGCTAGCTCGGGTGATGGGCTCCTGAGCATCAGCAAACTGTGAAGCTCTACTGCATGGCTGCACCTTCACTGGAAGGATGTTCCTGCCTGTGCTACATGGACCTCAAGGGTCCATCCCACAGCTTTTCCATGCTGCAGGAAGCCAGGATCCTGAGACTGAAAGATCCCAAGATCTCGTGATACAAAAATTTCCTCCAGTGAATTCCCAGCAGGTTGTACATTTCCTCTTAGCATTTCCACAATCTCCAAAATCTATGTGATCCTAACTCATATCCAAAAACCATCAGGAACCACAAACCTGGGTCCCCTGGAGGATGCGCCCACTCAGTGCATCTCTCCTCTCACGCTGCAAGGCTGGTGGAGCTTTCTTTTCCATCTCTGAGAACACTGCACTGAAGTGGATTCACATCTCTCTGCTGTGCTGATTTGAAAAGGCTTTGACCTGAGGTCTCCCATCTCTCCAGGAAGCGTTCTACTACTGGGAAAAGCTGAGTACACAAGAAAGCTCAAAGCAATGTGATAACGTGGAGAGAACTACTGCAAAAGCAACCCAATTCAGCTGCAACAGTGACCTCTACCCCTCCTGCTTGGGCCATCCTCATGGAAGGAAAACCCCAAACTGCGGTGAGTCGCCCCAGAACTGCGGCACCTTAGTGTCATGAGAGTGGCAGGCACTGTCTCAGAAGCAGCAGCGTCCTCCACAGGGATGGGGCAAATATTTAATGTCGATAAGCACTTCAGCTTTGCAAATGTGATATGCCAATTCAAGTCAGTCATTGAATCCCATTAGGGAAATAAATCTCATTCACTTCTAAAGGTGGTACTGTTGGTATTGCTATTAAAAAAAAAAAAAAAAACACAAATCACCCACGCTGTTCAAATATGCAAAACTTACCAGAGTTTGGATTGTCTACAAGAGAGACATCCTCTTCATTTATTGTTTCCTCTACTGCCGTCATACTGTCTGTTTTTGTTTTCTTCCCAGGTCACCGGTAAAGCTGCCACCACCTCTGCTCCACCCCAGTGCCACCCACTGATGATTCCACACGCACAATTTTTTGAGAGGTGTCATTTACTCAGCATTAGTCAAGCTGATATCCACAACCCTATCCTGCACAGCGATGTCTTAAAAATGAAACTGTTGTGCAGTACATTTTATATTGTAGTAACATGGACTATAATCTAGGTATGACAGGTCAAAACACCCCTAATAAACAATCCAAGTGAAAGAGTGACATTAAAGTGATGTGATCCCACTATTTCTCTGTGTCTGCACAGACCCACATGAAGCTCTCCTGCCCTTCTGGGTACATTTCCTCAATGAACACGTCCAGCTACAGGGCTTAGGGCTAAATGATGAGAAGGGCAGGAGGAACGAAGCACAGTTTTCATGTTGTATGTACATGTGACACATTTAGCAAGGACATAGGACAAGACTCATCTCCTACCCCTGTGAGAGCCTTAATCACCAGATTAAAGGCATACTCTCCCTCCCTCCCATTAATTCTTGGCTGCCCACACCAGAGGTTTGTAACAGAGCAGCCCCAGAACAGCCAACATCTTGGTTGATTCACTTCTATATTAAGGCTGAGTCTCCAAATCTTAAAAGTGCAGGTGCTCAAGCACTAGAAAAGAAAGGACTTGTTTCTCCCTCACCTGCTGTCATCAAACCAGACCAGGATGTCTTTCTGGATAATCTACCTGAGGCTGTGCCTGCCTTAGACTCCTGCCAGCAAAACGGAAAAGAGAAGTGAGGCGAAAGTCTCTCCCACAGCCATAAGGAACAACATTTTTAATCTTTACCTACAACAGATCTTGATTTTGGTGGTGAACAAACAACTTAATCGCCCCAACACAAGGACAGCTGTGCCTTTACAGCTGCATCAGTACCAGCTGTGGTTAATAGCATAGCATGCTGATACACCTACTGCAGTAAGGCCTGTCCTCTGTAGATGCGACTCCAGACCACCACTGTAAAGCGGCTCCATTATTCATACAAGAGTTTGCAAACCGAGAATACAAGCTGGATCGCAACTGCCAAAAGGCTGTGAGAACCACGCCTGCTGCAGGCTCCTTCAAGTTTCAGTCAATTTGTGCCCATCTTTTAACAGAGGGAGGCCAGCACTGGATGCAATATCCCAGCACTGCTCTTGCTAGCTGCTTTTACAGAAGAGAAATCGCCTCCTGACATCTCTGTTTAACATGCACACAGCTGTTTTGACATTCTTCAGCACTGAGACAGTCATTGGACGCTGCTTGTCCAGTGATTCAAATCCTTTTCAGGATGGATTCTCTTCATTCTTCCTTCCTGGACATACTACGGTCTTGCACATTTTCTTTATTTGCCGTTCTATCAAGCCTATACTCTCTGCAAGCTCTATCTGTATCTTATTTTATTTCCAAGTACTCAGTTAATAAAACCACGTTAGTTAAAATGCCTTACACACACTTTGGGTGCCACATACTCTTACAGGTTACAGTTGTCAAGTAGGATGAGGTTTTAGAGAACCTAAATGTTAAAGTTTGGGGCAGGGAACATCTCTTCTGAAAATCAACAGAAGATACAGCCTTAAACCCTACAATTGCTTTGGCTGTAGTTTAGACAATTTATGCTGCCACCACGACTCAATGCAGCAGACTTCTCCTCCTCTTGCCCTTGTGCCAGCATCCACGTTTATATGACTGTGTCACAAACCAATCAGCCTGAAAGACATCCTAACACATGAAAACAGCTGCCACACAAGGAAGAAGTGACAGAGAGCAGCCAAGAAGGCCTGGGACCGCTTCTAGCGACAGTGGCAGATCAAGCTATTTGGCAAAATTGTCACAGTGAGCTGTCCCTGCAGGTCACGGGTGACCTCCCACCAGTGACATCCTCCCCACGTGGGCTCCGGCGAGGAGCCGGCTGTGCCGATGCCGCGTTTCTTGGTCAGTCCGTGGATCAGTCACCTGGGCCGGGGGGCGGCCAGCCGGGCTGTAGGTCCGTCAAGCCGTGGGGTGGCCAGTGCCGGTGTCACTCGTGTGCCACGCGCTCCAGCGCCACGTAGAAGCTGTCCTTGTCGTCCAGGCAGTGCCAGCCGATGGGCCCCGCCTCGCAGTCGGCGCACACCAGGAACTTGACGTTGCCCACGTCGCGGGTGAAGCCCACGTTCTCGAAGGAGAACATGTCGCGCCCCAGCCAGTGCTCCCGCACCACGTCCCCGCCGCCGCCC
>VXAA01005299.1:41590-69610 GCA_013399115.1 Anseranas semipalmata
ATGTCCTTCCTGTAGTGAGGGGCCCAAAACTGAACACAGGACTCGAGGTGCGGCCTCACCAGAGCCGAGTACAGGGGGACAATCACTGCCCTAGTCCTGCTGGCCACACTGTTCCTGATACAAGCCAGGATGCTGTTGGCCTTCTTGGCCACCTGAGCACACTGCTGGCTCATATTCAGCTGGCTGTCAACCAATACCTCAGCTCCGACCCCGAGGCCCTTCCACCAAGTGGGGAGGGCCGGACAAAGCGTCCTGCGGGTGGCGGGAGGCACAGGCTGAGGGCGAGTACGAGGTGGAGGCAGAGGCAGCCGTTCCTACATGAAGTGGGGCGGTTTCATGAGCTGGTAGCGAACAGTTGGCAGCAAAATCCCATTTGTTTGCCGCCAGCTGGGCCCTGTGGGGACGGGCAGCTTGCCGGGCTTGGCTTGTGTTGCGGTGGCCAGAGAAAGCAGAGCTGGAGCGGTGCCGGAGAAAGGGCAGCCGGCTCCTGCGAAGCTGCTGCGAGTATTGTGCATGTAGTAATCATGAAAGCATTTCTGAGGGCCTGGGCTAAGCTCTCTCCAGCTCATGGCAGCTCCCTGAGGTGCTAGGTACAGAGGGGACTGGCTCAGAAATGGGGAAAGCTAGTGGAAGAGTGCCTTGAAAGGGGCAACGTGCTGAAATTCAGAGCAAGATGGTTTCCAGGAGCGGAAGCCAGAGTTCATTCAGCCTGACCCTGGAGAGGTTGGGAAAAGCAGCAGGCCGTGCCAGCGCCGACAGGCAGCAGTGCAGGAGCCGAGGTCCTGAGGCCCAAGTGACTCTTCGGCTTTGCCCGTTACTGAGTGTGTTTGAGGCACCGTGGGCTTGCACTGATCTCAGGACCAGCTGGGGGCCCACTGTTAGTCCTGCTGGAAAAATGGAAGTGGCCCTGTTGATTGTAGCCACTGCTTCAGTAGGGGGTACAACAGTCTCAGAAGAACCCTGATTCTGGCTCCATCCTCCTGCTGCCTCGCTGTCTCCTGACTGGCTGTGCCTGAGAACTCTCAGGAGGAGCCAGAAATGGGAACTGATATTTGAGGTAGTAAATAAGACACAGGATTTCATCAGCAATCCAGCTGATGAAAGGCTCCAGCCTGGGCAATCCCAGAGCCTTGGATGCTGCATCATTGACTGCAGCTCGGCTGCCTGCCATGAGCTGGAAAGTGAGTGTGGCTGGTTGACACAGACCCGTGGTCCTGTGGATCCTGTGGGTATTTGTGAAGCAGAGCATGGCCATTGGCGCTCCTGAGCCATCTCTGGGTTTGCAGAGCCGAGAGGAGAGCGGAGGCAATAAAGGCGGTGTGAAGCTCACCAGCACCCACTGCTCAAAAGCAAGTCCTGCAAACCAACTGCAGATAGATCCTGACTCACTTAGAAGAGGCAAGAAATCTGGCTGAGGGCTGACCAAGAGCTGTGATGTCCTTCAGCACTTGCTGTTTGCTAAGGACCTGCCCTGAAGTAGGGACTCAGCACCCACTGGAGTTCACCGTCACTGGTGACCAGTGCAGCTGTGGGACTGCAACAGCTCCTGTGAGCTTGAACGGGGTGAGGCTTGGTTTCTACATCCTCCCTCGCCCCAGGTGCATCCTCCTTCCGTGGGCTCTGATGCTTGTAGCAGCAGGAAGAGGGGCTCCTGTGGCTCAGCAGTTCCCCACTACCACAGCACAAGAGTTTCCTGCAGAAACCGTTCAGGTCTGCTGTGCAGTGCGAGCAGCCCAGGCTTGATGGTGGCCTGGCTGTCATCTCAGCAGACTGAAGGGCAAAGCGAGGCACGAGGCTGTGCAAGCTTCGTTCTCCCAGAGTTCAGAGCTCCTGTGGCTGGCCAAGGAGGAGCTGATGGTTTTCAGAAACCTAAATAAAAGTAATGGAGAAATCTCATCCCTGTTCTGGCACTTCCTGGGCTGGGCAGTAGGAGTAACAGCTTTCATCCTTAGATGCATGCTCTGTCACGCACTCTGCAAAGCCACTGAAGATGGGGCTGACATGCATTACCAATGTGAGCCTTCCACTGTTTCCCCCCAGCTCCTCTGTGTCCATGCTGCCTGTACTGAACACAACCCCTTGCTCTATGGGGGAGCTGGACAACACTAGTTAAAATTTGTTGGGTTCTAGAAAGGCAGCTTTGCCTACATGAGTGACGGAGAAAAGACTCGCTGCACGGTTAATGTCAGTTGGCACAACTTGTCACCTCAGGGAGGAGAACACTGAGGGAGAGAGGATGGTCACAGAGGTTACAAGAACAGACAAGTGGTGATGAAATAAGTAATTGTCCCTCACCAAACCCCGTGATACTGGTAGTCAGGGCATTTGATGAATCTAGAAGATCGGCACACATAGTAAGGAGAGGGATCCTGGTCAGATGGGAAGAGAGGGAAAGAAGTCCTCTCGCTGGTCCTGGTCAGACATAAGTACCTTTGGTATGCAAGTGAAAAGCTAAGTGTTGCATCAGCATTTACCTCAATACAACCTGCTAGTCAAATTAACTTGAGATGAAGTTTTCTTGGCAAGATCCACTTCCATGAAACCCCGCTGAGTGGCACAACACCACACTGCCTTCTCCTGGCCAAGCCCCACAACTGCTGCCAGGCGAGGCTGTGCTGAGCTGGGCCGGCTGCTTTGGGCTGCTCACTGGTGTGTGGCTCGTCTTCATGACACTCCTCTGGAGCTTCTCAATAAATAAATAAGAACCTACCAACCCAATGGGATCTTAACATTCTTGCATGGGAGCTGTCTGGTGTTGAAAATTTATGCTTAATTCTGTATTTTAGCATTTTCTTCTAGGTAATTCACGGAGCAGAGAGCTTTGCTGTCACTGGTCTGTGAGGATCAAAACCATCTTCTTTCCAAGCAGATTTTGACCTGTTCTGTTTTTCCTTCAACAGTAGCCTGAGAGTTTTCTCATCTCCAGCTATGCCCAGATGCAGACAATTTTTAACATTCATATTGTTAATCATCTACCTGGAAACATCAATTTCTCTTGAAACCCTTCAGTACATCCTGTCCCAGAAAGGCAGTGATGGGGTCTGCTGGCCACTGTCCTACTGTGACCCAGGTCGGATGCTGGCAGTTCAGTCTGCTGAGCTTCAGCAGAACCACCCACTGAGCACATTTGCTAGCACTGCTCTCTTCTGGAGCTGAATCGCCCCAAGAGGCTTTTGCAGGAGAGCAAGACTGGTTGGGGAACAGAAACAGCTGCTGCCAGCTTCAGGTTCTGGAGCCACGTGGTAGCCTGGAAAATCCCCCTCCACGTGCCTCTGCCAGCAGCAGGGGTGTGCAGGGTGCAGACCCACGTGTGAAACCAGGGAGTGCTTCCTTGTCAATACCGCACTCTCACAAGTGGGGCCTTTTTGGTTCCTTGTGTATTTCTAGCTGCTGAAAGACTTACAGAGATTATCCTGAGGCAGATCTGCCAGGAGAAGCTTCTTAAAATCTCAAATAACAGGTGAGGTGTTTGCTCAGGGACCAGGCAGTGGGGAGCACGTTCAGAGTCATCAAAGGCTGCTAGGGCAGGACACTGCAGTCTTAAAATGAACACAAGGTTTGTAGAGGGAAACCAGGAGAGTAGTTTGTAGCCGCACCACCGAGAGATGAATTAATACTGTGCTCCATTCATCCCCCACTTCCATGGTGGACAAAGGAGCTGTTATTTTTTGCAACTGCAGACTCTGTTACAACAGCATTATCACAGCGTGTTTTCCCCATCTCTGCTGCCACCCTCTTCTGAAGCACCTCTTGCAACAAATTAATCCACAGTTAGCAAGTCCTCCCAGGCCTGATAGGTTTTTGCACTGTGGATCCCATGGGATGGAGCGCTTGCTTTTTACTGCCACTCAAACAGGTAAGCAGCAGGGCAGAGGCACAGCTGAAGGTGGCTGCCTGGTCTAACAAGAGTTTTGTGCATACCCTCAATGCAGGGGTTATACAAATGTCTTGAGGGTAGAGAACAGAAGCTGAGTTCCCATTGGCTCAGGAAATATTTTATTCTTTATGTTTTCATTAAAAAATAAACATAGGAAACAAAACCACAGAACACTTGTGTAATAGAAACAAACGCAGAAGGTCAGAGCGTTGGCTGAAAGTGCATAATTAAGTCATGCTACCACATCCCTGATCCCACCCTGTCCCCTAAGCAAGGAGTCAGCAGTAAGCTCAATGAGCAGCACTACACAGAGCCCAGGCACTGCGGGGGCCAAGCTGACGGCAGAGGAGAGCCCGTGCTGCCAGAACCACGGCAAGACGGGAGACATGCTGGGGAGAGTGCTCCAGGGAGCCAGTGGTGAAACGCTCACCTGGGACTCGTGGGGCAGGCAAAGGATAGCTGGTGTAAGAGGATGTGGAGTTAAGAGGCAGGGGAGAGCTGAGAACACAGGGGCAAAACAGAATCCTGGATGTCACTCCAAAACGGGCCTGGAAGCAGAAAAATCTTGGATAAAAGGAAAATCAACACAATGAATTCGACTAAAAGGCGGACGTGGGTGCGCTGGACAGACATCTGTCCAGGGAAAAACCCCAGTCGCTCGCCAGCAAGATCGACATGGATAGTAGCAATCGCGTCCCTATACTCAGGGCCTCAGCCTCTGCAAGGAGACCTCCCCCGCAGGGTTGGGAGCAAAGGCACTGCCCTTCACAGCAAGGCTCCTGCTGCCAGAAAACACAGCTCTTTGCAGCTGGATCTGTCAAGCTTTTCAAGGGAAATATGATGTGATGAACCTTGAGCCCCCTGATTAGAGCACAAATGCTGCAGATCTGCCTCTACACTAGGCAATGAGTTTTTCCCCCTGCCCTTTGCTCCCTGCAGCCTCAGGCTTTTGGGTCTCAGTAGTTGACAGCTTTAATCTGTGACTCCTTGTGTGCAGACGTGTGAGGAACCTGCAGATGCAGCTCCAGTGCAGGACCCCCTTACACATGCTCACTCAATTTGGCTCTGCACAGATACGTGCTTGAGGAGCAAATTTAAAACATTCAGTATGTACAAAATGATTTGAAGCTGGAACATAAGAGCAGCTGGATTCCACCCGCACGCATCCACGTGGCTGAGAGCAACCAGAGGACCCGCACGGTCCTGCAGTGGCTGAAGACACCACCCAGTTGTATGTACATGTCCTTGGATATGTTCGCCAGGCTGGCTGATGCCAAGGCTGGAGGGAACTCTGCTCTGCCAATAGAGTTAGCCACAGGAACAGCAGAGAATACAGCTTCTCCTGACCCACCTCACCACCTTTCTTCAGCTTCACACAGAGCCCCCGATTTCAAATGACTGCTGAGATAACACGTTTATGCACATGCTCTAGTCAAAGCAGCACAGAAAGCTGCTGTTCTGGTGCCTACTTCCACAGCATCCACAACTCTCAAAAACAGTCACTGCAAATCACTTGGGACTCTTCCAGCAGAGACTTTCTAAGATTTTCTTCTTTGTAAGCTCCCTCTAGATCACTTCTCCCGAAGGACGCAGACTCCAGCATCACATCGCTGCATCCCCAGGGAGGTCACCACTTCCCAGTTGTCAATGATGGGATCATAGCACTCAATGCTGCTCAGCAGTGAGTTGCCATCGTATCTGCAAGGACAGAAAGTTACAGGTGAGGGATGCTGCTGCAGGGTGAGGTTGAGGTGTTCAGAGTCCTTTCTGGGAGGCTGGACAGTTACATACAGCAGGGATGGCCTGAAATAAATATTACATTAGGCTCTCTTTCGCTATCTGCTGCCACTCTCCTGCCTGTCTTGGCCCTGGACCATCATGCTGCCTACACAGGCTGGGCACAGTGACTCTGCGGGCTGTCTCCTCTCATGAAGCTCGAAATGTAAATGTGAGGAGAGGCCACCCGAAATGTGGCAGCAAGTTGCATCACCTAAAGTCACTTGCACCTCTTCCAGCAAGCACATATGCAGAGCATCTTCCTCGCCAGCCCAGGGCTGTCTCTTACCCAGCAATTGCATACAGCCTTCCCCGCAGCACAGTGGCCCCCACATAGCAGCGGGGAGTTGTCATGCTTGTTACGGTTGTCCAGGAATCAGTGCGAATATTATAGGCTTCCACGGAGGAGAGATGTGCCGTCCCATCGAACCCACCAACTACATAAATATGGTCATTGAGCAGAGCCACTCCAGCCCCTGGAGAGAGAGAGGAGGACAGAGCAGTTACACCCATGAGTGACACTGTCGGCACTGTGCCCAGGGCTTGCTGTTACAAGGCTGAACTAGGTCAGTTCTTCCTCTTCAGAGAACATCTTCTTATGCTTATATCTATCAATAAATATATATAATTAATATATATATTTACTTATCTATCTATCTATAAAATAATAAATATCTAATTTATCACTAAAGAGCTGCCATCACCCAGTATTTTCTGTTATTGTCTCCAAAATGATACACAGAAACCTGTAACTGTACCAAATGCTGCTGAATCTCCAGCATAAGGGGGACTGAGCAACACCGCAGCCAGGGCAGCAGGAGCAACACGAGATGTTCACCCTGGCTGAAAGACACACCAACCCCTGAGGCTGGCACAAGCCGGGTGCTGCTGGTGGGTGGCTGGCTGGAACTCTGCTGGGGAGGTCACCACAAAGCCAAACCCGCTGTTTCTCTGCTGTTTCTGGCTCCCTGGTGTCACCCAGCCCCTGGCTGTAGCAAGGACAATGCCACTGCTCCATGTGAAGCTGGAGGAGGGATTTCTTTGACATTGCTTCTCTGGGAGGCAGGGAAATGAAAACTGGTGTCCACTGCACAGTCAGAGGCATAAGTGGCTGAAGCATCTGTCAGAGCTGCTGTTCTCACCTGCCCCAATAAAAGCAATCAATAACATAGTTAGCCCGACTGAGATTTGTGACAACAGCAGAAGATAAACCCCCACCAGCCTCAGTCCCTAGACTGCAGCCCCTTTCAGATAAAAGCACCAAAGAACGCAGTAAGGTAACAGTGCACTCCATGGCCTTGCGTGCTCTTGCCAACAGCTGCTGCTGTTTTGAGCTGCATCTCGAGAGCAGAGTAAACCCTGTCAGGCTGTTACCATCCACATGTAACTATTGCACCGATGAGTATCCCAAAGGAAACAAGCCAGCTACCCTACAGCTCTTGAGGACTGGTCTGTTTCTTCTACAAACAGGGTACTAGAGACTTTCTGTTCTGCTACATGCAACCTCACTCTCACCATCTGTCCTCCTTGCTGAGAGCACCAAAACAGCTGGGAATGGCCAGACTGCCCTGATGGGTTCTCTGATAGCTTCAGTGAGGAAGACTTCGGCTGAGAAGTGACCAGACCAAGGCTTAGTCAGGGAAGTCAGGTCTAGCAATGCAATACGGCCAAGGTTTCTGAGGGGTGGCCCATCTCCAGAATCTGTCCTAAGAGATGAGGAGAAACAAGGGAAGACAATTCTCTGTGAATAAAGGCAAGACTACTTTTAGTCCTGGTCTTCCTTGGAACTCAAAGACCTGCATTCTGACAGCTCTAAGAAAGAGTGTCAAAGCCTTGGGGCAAAAGAAGTCCTACAAGGCCCAAGGTTACCAGGATGGATGGACTGGAACTGGTACCAGGATAAAAGCTGTAAGTGCAACTGGTATCTAAGCTGCTAGTAGGGGTGTTAGTAGCACAGAGTGACAGAATAAAAGCCTGGGCCCAACAGCGTTTTTGGATTGTCTGTTTCAGATCTCTGTGCACCAGGTCACAGCACTGAGGAAGGAACACGTCTGGTATCAAGAGCCTCACAATGTTCTTGCTTGCTTGTGGCACTGAGGGATTCCGCTCTTTGGGCTGAGGCACTGCCACCAAAAGCCTCCAAGTCTTGTGGGAAACTGGCAGGGACCTGGGAAACGCTTCTTATAAATGGCTTTCCCTTTGAACTCTTTGCTTTTGGTCTTGCCAAAAGCCATCTTCTGTGGTGCACACAACAGACCCTTGGGAAAAGGCATCCCATCCTTATGCTTTCTGGAGATCCATGGATAGGTCTTGCATATTTCCTCTGATGTAGGAAAAGCCATAATTTATCATGTGTTGGTATGGGGGATTTTCCTGGGTGTGGAAAGCAACCAACTTCTAAATCAAATCCATTCTTGGCATATGGGAAATACTTTCCAACCCAAACTTAACACGAATGGCTCTGTCACAGGAGTAAATATTTAAAAGCCTGGGTTTTGGTGAATGCCACTGGAGGCACAAGACAGCTTGAATGTTTTTAGAATAGAGAACAGTTTTAATTGAGTAGCCAGCTCTTGTCTCTAAACAAGAATACTACAACAGAGAACAAAGAGAAACAATGCTGCCTAGGCTAATTGTAAAGGACATTTATTAGAGAAAAAGCAACTTCAGAAGGGTTTTGAAAGAGTGCCTGTAAGCAGAACTACTCCATCAAGAACCACAAAGCTGTGGAGCACTGAGCATCCCACCCTTCCACGTGCAGCTCAGCAAGGCCACGGCTGCTCTTGAGCACTGCCATGAAGGTTTGGGGCAGGCCCGAGGCGCAGTGCAGTGGCAGAGGGCCAGCACTGGAGCACGCAGGGAGAAAGGAGCTGCATGAGCCTCCTTTGAGAAATTAAGAACAGCTGAGACAATAAGTTACTCCAAAAGGAGGATTTAAACTGTATTTTTCTCCTAAATACAGCTGCCAAATGTAAAGCTCAGATAGGACTCCAAGCAGGACAGAGAAGCTGCAAGTTAGTGAGGATAATTAAAGTGTGACTGCACGATGTTTCAAGTCATCATTAGCATAACACTGAGCAGTGTAACACTGCCCTAGCAGCGCTGCTCTCTGCCTTCCTGCTGCCCCAGGAGCCGAGGCCCAGCACTTCACAAAGCACAGGGCAAGTGAAAGAGGGCCCACCGAGCATCCCTGACTTCACAGGGCCCTGTGCGGTTGACAGGACTGACTTAGCAAACTGTCCCATTATCTTACACAGAATTGCTATGTCGCTTGTTCCTTGCCAGCTTTTCTCCCAAGCCACGCGCCATTCCTAGTTAGGGCAGTCACGCGAGACTTCCTCTCCCTGCAACCTATAAAACCACACACACATTCCTTTAATCACATCAGGCATGTGGAAATTAATCCTTCTCTTGGGCAGCTAAGCCAGCATGTCCTAAAAGAGTCCCTGCTCAAAGCCACTGGAACCAGCCAACATCCTCCAGAGCAGCAAGACAAGCCAGCAACGACTGCTTCCTCAGTGCAGCACAACACATTTTGACCTTAAGGCTCTGTAGGCTCTTACCTGAGCGCTTGGTGGCCATTGGTGTGACATTTGTCCAGTGTCCAGTGTGGGGATCGTACCTCTCTACAGAATTTAGTATGTTCAGCCCATCATAGCCACCTGAAACAAGATAGAGGAGCAAACCGTGCGTCTGAGTTCTGGAAAATGTTTTCTGTGCAGGGAGCAATAACATGCCTGGATCACCCTTAGCACAGCACTGTATTGCGACCAGCACAACTCACAACACGCTGGGGCTGGCAGAACAAAGAGGATCTCTGCAGCTTGCAGTGCCAGATCTGAGCCAGTTTGGAGCGAGCTCTGCCCTGCACTGCACAGAACAGTGCTGGCAGAGTGCTACCTCCAAAGCAGCACAACCAGGTTAGTGCTGCACTGCACAGAGCTACCTCTAAGTGTGCTGATGCCAACGTTCCAGCTGTCCCACTAAAGCAGATGCACAGCTTCCAGACCTGGCTCAGGGTCTGCGTGCTGCTGCCTGCTGCCTCCAGCTGACACTAGGAGGCTGCACAGAGCATACACTGCGATGCTTTGAAGATGAAAGCATAAAAGGCTGAAAGAGTTGTTTCACAAGACAATATTGAGAACTTGTGTTGTGCTGATTCAGCAAAGGAGCAGTGTGCTGGCATCTGCTTCGGGGGACAGCATGGGGAAAAGGAATTTGGGAGAGGGAAGTGAAACCCATAAACCAGTGTCTGATATCTAAGACTCCCCAAGAACAACAGGACTGCAACAAATGAGCATAGAAAACAGTGCTGGGCCTGCTTTTTTGGGGGCCTGGAAGGAATATCTCCAGAACAAGCTTATTAATGTCTTTAGAATGATTTGGGTGTCTGAAACTCATGGGTCTCTGAAAATGAAACAAGTGCTACAGAAAGGAGCTAGAACACACAGCCTAAGATAAATTTCCAGAGTGCTACAGCCAACATTGCTTCGTGTGGAGCAGATGACCTGTAGCTATCTGCTTCATCTCTAGGGCATTTCAGCCACTGCCCTGTCCCTGCAAACCTCAGCTGGCACAGCTCACCTCCACGCTTCAGCAGTCCCTCAAATGTAAGCTGATACTGTCCAATTTGTTTCTGTCAGCATTTACTGTAGTTATGTGGCAGATCCAGCCTAAGCCATTGCGATGGTGGTGGTGAGAACAGGCTGCATTGGCTGACAGCACTGTGCAGCGCTCAGCTCGGTGAAGTTAAATCTTCTGGGAGTCTCTTCTAACCTGGACATGACATAACTGGTGCTCCCCAGACAGCATCTGCACTGTCATTTTTGTAAAAAGCAAGTATTTGCTGAATGCCTAGAGGTCCTAAGGGTACCTACCGAGGCAGTAGATAACTCCATTAGCTACGACAAGCCCCGCTCCTTCCCGTGCTGTCTGCATGTCTCCCAGCATACTCCATTGATCAATGTTCGGGTCGTATCGTTCCATGCTGGTGTGACGTCGGCTTCCATCAAAGCCACCAGAAACATAGATCATGTCTGCAATGTTAGACAGGGGTGGTTGGACTCAGAAGATCAAGTATCAGACATGCACATGGAGCAAGAAGGCCCTCACAGATGGAGCAAACCTACAGCATGGACTGCAAAATATAGGAACAACTACAGAACTTGGCATACTCAGAGCCAAGACAAAGCCAGCCTCCTCACCTTGGCTCACTGCATTAGCCTGCTCACAGACCCAACAAACAAAACAAACACAAAACCCATCTGGCCCTTAAATCTGCTTCTTGATGATGGATGAAAGGAAACATACATGCCCCAGTTATTTTTTTTCATGCTGCAGCACATACAGAAAAACTGCCATGCCCAAACCCTGCCTACCATTAACACCACCTCAGCACCTCCCCACAGTACATAGGGTAGTAAACACATGGGTAGCAAAAGGAAAGAGGATCCAAAAGACATCACTGAATCATCAAGACCAGCTCCTTATGCTGGAGAACCTAATGCACACAATGCTTTCACAAATCTGTCAAGTGTCATCTTCAAAACAGCCACGTTTTTTACAGAAGTTTCATCAGAATAGATAATAGTAATAATCTGAAATTTAATGAATATTATTTAACCAATATTATTATGAAGATAACTGCTATTTTAATGGCTATAAAACTTGCTCTCATTTCCACACAAATTCTCCATGGCCTGTTTATAACCATTTGCTCTTATTCAATTCTTATATAACACACTTCCTTCTTGTGCCAAGTTATACATATAGAGAACAATCATAAAGGCCTCTGGGCCTTTGCTTTTCCCACATAAACAAGATGAAGTGTTCCGGTTTGCTCGGTAAGGTAGTTTCCTTCTTCCAGGTATGTCCTAAGAATCCCCCTCTGCACATGTTCCACTTTCAGCCTCTCTCCAGCGCTGGGCAGTTATTGCTGAACTCGGTGTCCTGTGCTCAGTACTACACAACACCGTCACCACCCTGAGAGCTTCCCACTCCATAACCCTTCCTTGAGTTCCCATCCCTCAATGCACAGACACATGCCTGAAGAATGGAGACAGAGCTCCTCTCAGGATATGTGCACATGAAATTTTCCACTTCTACATCCAAATGAGGAGATGCCAGACTTTCAGAGGCACCCTGCTCTGTGTGTGCCAGCTCAAGGCATTTCAGGACAACCAGAGAACAGGCTGTACTGCCCTGCCAGTGCAGTGACCTGAACATACCTCCCAGGGTCGTGGCTCCTGCTAGGCCTCGCCGTACGTTCATCGGAGCTACAGAGTACCAGATACCATCCTCGTCTGATGTATAATCCAAGCACTCCACAGAGCTGAGACGTGAGCGGCCATCATACCCCCCAATCACATAGATCCGATCATGCAGGGACACTGTAGCAACGTAGCGCCTCTTACGGGTAATGCTCTAAAACAGCAAAGACAGTAAGGGTCAAGGAGAGAAAATAACACTGACATATGTAGAACAACTGCTGTTCTTCCATCCTATTGCGCTGCTCTTTTGGAAAATGGCCAAAGAGGCAAATGGCACTATGGATTTCAAGGATATAGCCCTGGCTAAAATGCATAAATTGCATCTGCCTTCCTCTGCTTCTACTCTTGCTGCCCAGGTCTCTTTGCATTAAAATGTTTTGCATTAAATGTCAACTTATCTTCTGTCACTGTTGAATCTTTGATGCATCTTGGAGGCTTGCATTCCTCCCACTGGCTCCCTTCAGAGAATGTCAAGGGGAAAATTTGGAGACTGTGGAGATCTGATGGAAATATCTGAAGCTTTTGGCCTCCAAAAAAGAACAGTATTTTGGGAGACAAGGTAATGTAAGTTCTTCTGTGATTACTGATACTAAAGCAGAAGCAGTTCTCCACCATTTCACACTGATAAAGCCGATTTTAAATTTGGGTAGAAATAGTCCTCAATGCAGCAGCTCTCTCTTCCTTACTATATCCTGCTTCGCTCAGAAACAATGAAAGCAGAAAGATCATGCAGCCTGCCTGAAAGCAGGACTGATTACACTACTCCTATTGACATTTCAATTATTATCACTAAACTTCAGAGCTTAACACCCCCCAAGATGAAAACTGCCTCTCATAAGCTCTCACTCCCACAACAAAGATGTGGGTCTCTGTAGGCTCATCTCATTAGAAACATGACAGCAATCTCTCATAAAAAGCTTACCTAGTAAATCTTCAAATATGAAGCAGTTTTAGCATTCACTATGTAAACCTCAGCAACCCTAATGAACTTCTGTCAGAAATTCTAAGCAGAATGCAGAGGAACCCAAAGAGGAACTTTATTTAGCTCATGGTATATGATCAGTGTTTGATGACAGCATTGTCTGCAGAGCCCAATGATAGTCAAAAATGGTCCCTCACAGGCAAGAAACTCCACTCCTGGGTCTTCGGGTCATATTTCTCCACGACATCAATAGGTGACTGCTGGCTGCCAAAGCCGCCGATCACTAGCAGGACTTCATTAGCTCCTAGAGCAAAGAGGGAGAGCAAAGTCTAGTCAGTCCCTTCACAACCAAAGGGTCACCTCAAGGGAATCATCTCAGGAAATGCTGAGCCTTCCTTGGTGCAAGCAGCAGCCTCTAAATCACCATTTTTACCACTGCTCTGAAGCAGGCACCTATCACAGGTAATGGTCACCTGGGCCCCCTCTATTGTGAGTGGGTAGAAAGAGAGAGACACTCTTCCAGGGTGTGTGGCCGTAAGACTAACCTGGGTGCTAGAAGCTGTCCACTGGTGGGCAGCTCCTTCTTACGTTAGAGGAACTCAGAGAGGACAAGTTGGCTCATTTATGTCTTCTTTTGTATTCTTTCCCATGATTTTTTTCCAAACTTCTTACCCCCAATAAAGCTGAAGGAGGGTGGCTGCTTCCCTGCACCCTCCTCACAAAGAACGGCATTCTCTCCTCATTTACAGGTGACATCCAGACCAGATAGCACCTGTTTTGTTCACCATTTCTCCAAGAAACAAAAGTCAGGCTCATTGAAGCCTGAAAAATTAAACTATTTTCCCAGGAATTCTCTCTTAAGTCTTAATGTATTTTGTTCCAAAGTTGCCTTCCCTCTACTTTCTTTTCTCTCAAAGGGTCCCTGATTTCTTCTTATTTCCTCCCTGACAGAAAAATAAACTTGGGACCTGGAGAGTGCTAATTTCTAACTTAATTCTAATTTCCCTTGTAATGAGTGCCTTGAAGGTAGGTTTCTATCATAGTTTTAGAAATAGATGATCATCCCTGCATCCCTTGGACCGTTTCTATAACAGGGAATTTTATTAGAGTTTAGAACTATCCAGATTTTCATTGCAGAAAGACTGAACATTGAGCAACAAAGATTTAGCAAGACCTTGTCCATCACAAAGCAGAACAGCTGCCGCTTCAGGTGAAGGAAAATGATATAAAATATAACTGGGAAGGATTCAGAAAAAAGCTCCAAAGACAATTTGGAACTTAGCCTCCTGTGCAGTATGACAGCTAAAAGCACAATCATTTCAGTTTATCCAACAGAAAGTTAATAGGCAACTTTATGACCATTTATAAGTGACACATGATAAGAGCATTCCTGATAGCAGATGGTGTTGAATCTGTTTAAAAAAAAAAAAAAAAAAGTAGGGCTGAATCCAGAAGATAAACCTTAGAAACAAGGTGCAAAATGTTTGCCAATATAAGCAAGTAATAAAACAATTCTGTGACATCTCCTTTATCAGCTGAAGTATTCCAACCAAGAACAAAAGGCAATGCCTCTTTCTAAAATGGCAGGTAGAGCCGAAATGGATGTCACTGAAATTGCTGTAGGATATTCCTGGAAAAACAGAAGATATGCTGTGGCCTGGACTATGCTGGAGGTCAAACCACATCATAACAATGTTGCCTTCAGGCCAAAAATCTAATTAATGTCTCTCTCTGACAAACCTAATTTACCCTCCTCCTGTTTTCCATCCCCTAAAACAGTGTTAATACCAAGAAATGGCCACAAAGTTTTTTTCAGGGTCCCTCTCCACAAGAATCCTTCCTTTTTCAGGGTCCCTTCTCCACACTTGAGAACACTGAGGGAGGGCTGCCTGAGGGAAGAGGGGTCAATGCTGGCACCAATGGTAGTCCATGCACTGCCACTAAGTAACTGTGCTATGGAAAAACATACCTCTGTCCTGTGCTCCACTCTCCCCTTTCTGTACCACTGGGGACTGTAGATTGAGAAGTAACTGCTGCAAAACTCTTCTGCACAATTACAAGGCACCATACATCACGTCTAACACAATACCTGCCAATTCCCCAGACCTTCTCGGTGACCTTCCCCTTGCTGCTCACCTAGACGTGCTCTTGTCCTGGGTCCCTGCATCTGACTCCGGAGCTCAGGCCGAAGATGAAATTTCTTAGCTTCATCCACGAGGTCTCTGCACTGCAGACTGCATCGTATAAAAGGCTGAGGAAAAACATGAGTCACTGGTACACGAGGTATTTTAAGATCCCCACTAAGAACTGTCCTGAAGCCAGCTCTGGTCAGTTCAGACAGCATTACAATGACCTGTGTGCAGGCTGTTGCTAGTAGTGTCGTGGTGCAAATACTGCGTGCAAGGAAAGGCGAAGACAGCGCAAGACTGGACTATAGCTGAAAAGATATGGCTCATTTCTCATGCAAAGTCTGGCACTGCAGGTTCCATGACAAAAATACTTACATTAGAAAACTATGGAAAATCCACTTCTGCTACATGTAAGCCAGCAGAAATACATTTGAGAAGGGGGACTGGCAGGGACTGAAATCAGTTTGGCTGGATCTGCCCCACATCATCAACTCAACATGCACCTGCCATCGAGGATGAAACAAGGAGCAAAGCACAAACTAAGCAGTTTTGCTGGGTCTATTAGCTTGACCCCTATACACATGGGACATTGGCTACAAAGAGACTACAGAAGCAGTAAGGTCTTCTTCAAAAGAAGTTGGAGGTACTGCACCCCAGGATAGTCTCATCTCCTTGCATAACACTGTGTCATGCCCCTCCCTGGCTGAGGGCCTGGACCAACCTCCCCTGAATGTTCAATGTTCAGTTCCCTTTGGGTGTTTCATGCTGCAATAAGCTAAGATTTATTTTCACAGGTTCTTTATGCTTGTGCAAGAAGGCTAGGGTGTTCAGGGCAGACGATGCCCCACAGGGCCAACTCTCTCCCCTCCATGCTGCACCAAGATGATGATGTCCCACCACCACGTCTCACCTCCAGTCTAGAAATGCAATCCTGGGCAGTAAGAAAGCTTGGGCCCTGTACACACAATATTTTAGACTGATTTTGGAACAGATTTAATTGTTCTGGTACCAGTCCCCCTTGTGTTAACTTCAATTTCAGTTTAAAGTGGACCATAACAATCTGACTAAACACATTTTAGCTCTCGCACAACTTAACTGCATACTACCTGACCTTATTCAAGAACATCTGTAGAAAGCAGCCATTATCGCATTAGAAATGAACATTGCTAGACCAGCTACTTCTGTATGTAGATATGTCTGTCATTCTACATTCAGCACCTGTCAGGTGACAAAGGCTAGTAACCACTGATCAGCTCGTACCACCATCAAACAAAAACATTGGTTTGAACTTCTCCGTGCCTTCCTGTCAAACCTTGCACTGGGTCAGCATCACTCGTTTGGAATTAAACTTCTATTGCAAAAGCTTAATTATCTCTTATAATCATCCACATTTTGGTTTGCCTCTGCAACACTCCAGCCACACAAAGGATTAGGTCTGGCTCTGAGCTGTGTGTTGACCCTGGACCTACCGTGCTGGTGTTCTCATTCAAGGGCACATCCTTGCCATTTGCACCTGAAACTTCTGATGAGGCCCTCTCCAGCAGCCTGTCTCCACCTACAGGAGACCCACTAGGGCTTACGAATGGAAGACAGAAAGCTCTTGTTATAGAATTTAACAGATGACAACAGAAAGACGCTACCTATCAGGAAACAACTGAATAACTCCTCTGGATGGGGCTCCCTCTGTGCTGAAAGTAGGATGCTGTAATTGTTGGCACAGCAAACTACTTCCGAGTAAAACAGTGGGCACTCCAACTGAATGGGGACAACTCCACAGTTTCAGCACCAAAAAGCATCGGTAGAGAGAGCAGCTTTTAACGTGTTCTGTTAGGACAGCAGGAGTCTAACCAGGGAGCATGGCAATCACACACAGACACTGGCTCCCAGCTGTTCTGTGCCCACGGACCCGGGCTGCCGATACCTCGGTGTCGATGACATCTGTGATGTAGCGGGGGGTGAGAAGCGGCATGCGCACATACTGCAGCAGTTCTGGCAGCGATGCTTCCCGTTCTTTTTTCGAGTGCTTCACCCAGTTTATGACTGCCTCAAAAACTGGCTCTTCAGAGTCCACCTGGAAAGAGGAGGCACACACCAATCAGACTGCAGGATAATTCAGCAACTGGCTATGGAACAGGCAACTTTTTGACTGTTGACACTGCCTCAGAGCCAGCAAGAGTGCAGAACATCTCAGGTAAGAGTCCGTTACGCAAGTTCCCATGAGCTGTATTTACAAGCACTGATTACAAGCCCTCGTTTTCTCTTCCTTAAAACTGCATTTGTTTGTTTCCTTATAGCTGAGATCAGCAACTGACAGTACAAGAGAAACGCAACATGGTACACAGCAGAGCCAATGGTGGGACCTGACCCCCAAGTGTTGAGAGTGCCCAGTGAAAGGCAGTAACTCACAGGGATGCTCCCCTGGCTTCTCACCCTGAGCAGGAGCAGTCTGCAGGACACCGACTACGTACCATCACCGAGGTGGTCAGAATCACATTTCCTTTTTAGAGAAAAGCGCCTCGCCTTAACCCCTGCAGCCCAGTGCCCCCACACCACCGCTTTAATGCCCTGGTCATAATACTGGGTATATCTAAGGTCTTTTACTAAAATCTACATCTGAGAAACTATAAACAACTGGATTTCAGAGTGGAGAAGGTGTTCTGACTCTGGCTGACTTCTCTCTCCACTTAGGACCACCACATGCCACTGCTTACACCACTTCCAGAGATTACACTGACTAAGGCATCTAAATTTGATACTTTTAGAGAACCTCAGGTGCTTTGGACACCTTTACAAATACAGCAGCTCCAGTGCACACTGAGCACAACCATACATATTAATCTATGATAATGAAAAGATAAATAATTGTAAAAAGCCCTATTATATATTATTTAGGCTTGGTTTTCTTTTTGCAGGTCTTCAGACTGTACAATTCAAAAGCAAGTGAGACATGAATTTATTATGATGAGGTCTATCAACTGTTATTTAATACGAAGATAAAAGGAGATCTGTAATAAGAAGATTGAGTCTTCCCACCAATATATTACTGGTACACTTTGAAGTTCATTTTGCAGCTATTTGTTGCAGAATGTTCTGAAGCAGGGAGCCATAGAGGTTAATTATGTAAGACAATTCTTCCATGCCATTGATTTATATTTGTAACACTGTAATTTGAAATGGCCTCTTTATTTTTGAATTACAGGGAAAGGACAATTAGAGCTCACAAAAAGAGAGCAGAGTACTTCATTGTTTCCAATTTTCCCTACCTCCTTCATAAATGCAGTAATCAGCACATCATTTTATTCCTTCCTGAGCTGACTGTTCTCTGATATATTTAACAGTTTTGTTGTATGTTTAATCCGTTCTAGTTTTTGATATATGATGAGTAACGCTAAACACAACATCACTGTGAAGACCTGCTTCACTACTTCTCCAAAAGCCAGGGGATTTTCCAGCGGGTGCTTCCTCAGTACCCTCTGATACAGCACTCTTGGCCCCTGCACATCACCCCTGCACTATCCACAGCAACAGCTAGATTTGCTCCATCCACCTTCTCAAGGTGTTACAATGGAATTCACACCTCACAGTGAGCACGCAAAGCCTGAACCAAGACCTCCCAATTCACACTGAATTTTACTTCTCCTTTGTGGATCATCTAATCAGTTTGGCTGTGTCATTCTCAAGTTCCTCGAGTTGCCATCCAGAGGGACCTGGACAGGCTTGGGAAGTGGGCCCGCATGAACCTCATGAAGTACAACAAGGCCAAGTGCAAGGTGCTGCACCTGGGCCAGGGCAATCCCCAGTATCCATACAGACTGCGGATGAATGGATGGAGAGCAGCCACAGGGAGAATGACCTGGGAATACTGGTGGATGAAAAACTGGACATGAGCCAGCAGTGGGCGCTTGCAGCCCAGAAAGCCAACCATATCCTGGGCTGCATCAAAAGAAGCATGGCCAGCAGGGCGAGGGAGATGATTCTGCCCCCCTGCTCCGCTCTTGTGAGACCCCACCGGCAGTGCTGCGTTCAGCTCTGGGGCCCCCAGCATAAGAAGGACATGGAGCTGTTGGAGCAAGTCCAGAGGAGGCCACGAGGATGATCAGAGGTTAGAGCAGCTCTGCTATGAAGAGAGGCTGAGAGAAGTGGGGTTGTTCAGCCTGGAGAAGAGAAGGCTCTGGGGAGATCTCACTGCAGCCTTTCAATACTTAAAGGGGGCTTATAAGAAAGATGGGGAGAGACTTTTTACTAGTGCCTTCAGTGACAAGACAAGGTGTAATGGTTTTAAATTAAAAGAGGGTAGATTTAGATTACATATAAGGAAGAAATTCTTCACCATTAGAGTGGTGAGGCACTGGAACAGGCTGTCCAAAGAAGTTGTAGATGCCCCATACCTGGAAGTGTTCAAGGTCAGGTTGGACGGGGCTTTGGGCAGCCTGATCTAGTGAGAGATGGCAGGGGGTTGGACTGCATAATCTTTAAAGGTCCCTTCCAACCCAAGCCATTCTATGATTCTATGATTATTTCCTCTTGACTATCCAGAATTGTTATGTCAATACTCACCACAACCCGCGTAAGCTCAGACCTTTGCAGCATTGAAGTTGCTGCTTGTTAAATACCAAACACGCTCAGCCTTTCTCCACTGCTGATCACAGCCTATGCCAGGGTCTTTCACTGCTATCTTGCATGTTCGTTCTCAAGCAGGTTTATTAACAAGACGATATCAGCTTGGCAGAAGGCCACTTTCACAGCAGACTTTCAAAGCATACATTAAGTTTTCTCCTCTGGCTAGCCCTGCACTTGCTTTTCAGGAACTCTACCAGAGATATCACTTACATTGGTTTGCTTCTAAGAGCTCGTGTTACTGTGAACTCTGAATAATGATTCAATCACTTCTTTTAGAACTGAAGCAAACATCAGCTCTCACCGAAGGCCATCTTAATAAAACAAACAAGTCCTCTCCCTAGTATCAAAGAATGTTTACCTTATTTCAATTTTCAACAAAATATATATTCGTAGAAAACTTGGGGAAAAAAAAAAAAGTATTTGACAGGTTCCAGCCGAATAGTAAATCCTCCAGAAACCAACCTTGAGGAAACAAAATCTGTACCAGAAATCCCAGGCAAATAAATCTTCATATAACTCCCTGAAGAATCAGACCAGCCTGCACCATCATGCATTCTGCTCCTCGTAAAAGCAGAGAACACTCAAATACCTGGAATGACACATGCATTCCTTGTGCTGCTGAGTAGCATACAAAGGTCTACAAATAGAAGTTAAAGACTTGTGGGTATTTCTGAAATGTAGGCATTGAGACAACTTGTCTTTGTAACCTCTGAATGCTTCTCCAGGGAAAGGAGGAGAAAAGGGAACAAGAACTCTGCAGAGGTAACCAACTGTGATTGCCTTACTTGCAGGAAAGGCTTGTGTGACAACAAATTCTTACATAGAAGTTGCATGTTAATGATCAGTTTGAGGTTACAAGGCTGAAAAGTTAGAAGAACCTTCTTGGAAATGAAATTCCAAACTCGGGAACCGTGCGTGAAGTCCACCCTAGAAGTATGGACTAATTTCTGACTGGTTTCAATGCTTTACTTTAACGCTTTGCAGAGTAACAGTACTTTTCAGGTTTTACCTGAATTTCATCACACTTGATGAGCTTTTCAACCTCTTCTTGATTTAAGAGGATAAACTCTTCATGTTGAACCACCTCTGGAAAATGTTTCTGGCTGAAGACCTCTGCAGCTTGCATTAGATCAACACAATTGTGTGTCTCAGCAAAATCCCGAATGCCCAAACAATTTGATGGATCCAGCTGGCTTTCTAGAAACTCACAGCAAGCTTGTTTCACACCTACGGAAAATTGGAGGGGTGAATGAGCACTGCATGCTTACTATCAATCCTCTGCTTTGGAAAGGGCTTCAGAAAAGAAAGTTTTAAACAATAATGAAAAACCAACTCAAAAACAAGCTTAAAAATACTACAGAAACACACACATGCAAACATTTCTTCAGAGGAACATGATAACACTAAGCAGTAGACCAATTGTTTGGGCTGTTTCAACGTCTGTCTATTCTATTTAACTGTAAAAAAAAATCTGATACTAGGAACTAACTCAAACGTGAGTTGTACTCAGCTTCATGGACTATACACCAAAAACATATACGCTAGCGGATATGGCTACCAGATTTTTTTTTTTAAGGTTTTCTCCAATGTCTTTTTGATAGTTGCTTTGGATTTGGGATAGTTGCCTGGGATAGCTCCATAGGTGTGCATGAAATGACATCAACCAGGTTGTTATGATCCAGACACATTATGATGGCAAGGTCAAATGACATCAAGGATTTGCTTATTATTATGTGGACTTGGCTGTTGAATTCTTCCTGGGTATTCTCATGCAGATATAAAGTAGCCCAAACCATGGAAAAATAATGTTTTATCATCTTTTTTCCAGACAAGTCAGTTCCTCCACCAATGAGACCAGTGTGCAAAAGACAACAGAAGAAGTCTGACATAAACTGTACGGTTTCAAGGCAGAAGGGCTCAGGCCTGGAATGAACACAATACTTATAAATTCTATGCCTCCCACAATCTGTCTTCCATTTACAGAAGGTCAGACAAACAAAATCTCTGAACGGCAGCAATTGGGCAGTTTGTGCTGATACTTGGCAATTACCTTTTAGCTGAAGCAGACATGCTGCTGGGAGCAATTCTTGGACGTTTTCTACTGTCACGTGAACAGTTTCTGTATACACAAAATCTAGCAGGATTTCCATGGTGGAAGCTGTCAGTCCCTGGATATCTACATAGGGTTTATCTTTCTCCGAGAGCTGTAAATTAGAAAGGAGACAAAGGTTTATTTTTCAGTAATCTGATCAAAAAGGCAACAGTACTCAGCAGTTTTTAAAAATGTGATCTGTCAAAGAGGTTTCAACAGAAATTTGTCTTTTCTCTTCTGGTGCTCACTGAAAGAATAAGGGGAAGGAGGAAATTTCCCTAGAGAATGCATAAACAGGGTGAGTAAAAAAAAAAAAAGCAAAGTTTATTATACATAGGGTGGACAGTCAAACTGCATTGTAAAAGAGCAAATTAAGACTGAGCAGAAATTATGCATGTCATTTGTGTATGATAACTAAACTTTATCCTTCATGCAGTAACTCCAAGCTTTACTAGAAGGAACAGTTCATGGGGGTTCCTTTCTGGGCTGGATGTGTACGATGTGCTGCAGTTTCCATGGAGTCCCCACCTCACTTCTCTGCTCTAAAATCAATCCAAATAAAAACCTTTCCTAACTGTTCAATTCCTGATCCATCCTGCAAGCTTATGGTAAAAGTCCCTAAAAAGAATGACTAGCTCAAAAAACTCAGAGTTAAAGGTTAAATGTAAGTTTAACTTCAATATTTTAAAGTACATACAGTGATGGTACCTAAACAATCCTGACTTTGTCCCCTTACTGTTTTATCATCTCTAAGATGCATTATTTTGGAATAATTATTTTTTCTAAGGAATGTTACCACCTCAATCTTGGGAACAGTAAATTCTGAGAATCCACCAAATTTGCACCTCTATAGGTGCAGAACTGAGATTATATTTTCACAAAGCATCAGCTGTTAGTGGTTTAGTGGAGCCATTACAAAGCTGCTGGCACAGCATCTGATGATTCATGAACAATGGGCTGGCAGGTGGAACCACTAATCACATCCCGCACATAGCTGCGAGCTCTTGTCAGCATGAATGGACCTCAACAGAAGGATGTCTCCATGCAGCACACTGCAAAACTCATCTTTTTTTTCCCTGAGAATTTTGAAGTAGCAGTCAGTATCAGTGCAAGCACAATTCAGATGAAAGCCCTTGACTTTTCTTGCTAAGAATGAGACTGAAGTTGGTTACGGACAGACCGAGTGGAGACTCAGTGAAGAGAAAGCATGATCAAAGCATCATCACGTGGCTTAGAATTTGCCACAGCTGGGAAAAAAGGACATGATACACAGTTAGAGAAAATAAGAGCAGTCAAAGATATTCCTACAGAGGCATTTGATGATACAGCAACAGAAGAGATGTCTCTGCTGAGACCGAACCACTTCTGTGACGCAGAGATCACACAACAGAAGAGAAACATGGGGGTAATGGTGATACTCAAAGTAATTTGAGGGAGAGGCCTTTCAAGTCTGTTGACACATATTAAAAACTTCATGGCATCCAGAGTCAGAAAGGAAGAGCAAATTACCTTGTTTGACCTGCTGTGTGACAGGCATTGCATTTAGAAGTCAAAACGAGTTCGTGACTTGGGTTAGACAAAACATTCCCAAAACAAGACAAAGCTGTTTTGTACATCAGATAAAGGACAGAGGTGTCACCAGAGATCAGAACTGATCGGACAGGATGTTCATATGATTCTAACAAGCAAACAGAGATGTAGAGTGTACCTGTCTGTGTCCATACATACTGTGTACTTAGAAGAAAGAGGGTACGAAGTTACAAAGTTCTAGCAACTGGAGACTGCAATGGCACCAGACCTACTGGTAATGGATTGCACCGAATCAGGTAGAAGCTGTAGACAACTGTTCTTCACAGACTGGCCTGAAGCTGGTAAAGAAGCTCCTGTCCCCACAACCAATATTCAGTAATCAATAATTAACCATGCACATACTCTCTGCATACTGTTGACCAAAACACTAACCTCAGGGACAACACTAACACTATAGAGATGTTGAGCTCTGGCTCTCCTTATACATAACTTCTGCTACACACTTCTACTTCCTTGTTATTTGGCTCACAGTTTATTCATGTGCTAAGATTATTTGGGTGGGAGAAAACATTTAAAATAACTTCACACAATGCATGTGATGCAGAATAACTTGGGATCCATGAATCATACCTTAAAAAAGGATCCCAGAGCGGAGATAACTTGATCCTGAACATCCCATGAAGACTCTGAGCTGTAGCTCCAGACTGCATATGCAGTATTAGAGAACTGCATTCTGTGCTTAGTGCTGTGATGTTAGGACAGAGATAGTCCCTCTTTAATCAATGTATCCACATAGTCAGACTTGAAAAGGTTACCTAGCATTTATTTTATTCAGAAACACTAGAAAAGTGAATAAGCAACTAACTACCAGACACTGCTTTAGCATACTATACAATTTTCATGATTCTTCACAGTTGTCCCATTAGTCTGCACCCAGAAGCAATGCAAAAATATGGCTGTACAACACTAAACAAAGCACTATATAAGAAGTTTTTCTTTCACAGGTGTTTAGTGGTATGAGAAATATCTCTGCAGTTCTACTGTTAGAATTCCAGATTATTTTTCCCTCTTGTTGCTTAATATCAGGCTTCTGCCAACCAGCAGGAAGTAAAGTAATAAAGGATTGATACTCCCCGACACAAACACATTTCTAACATGTCACATGCAGCAGTACAGATCCAGAAATCAACTGGAGCATCCAGGACAACACATTTCCATCGTTAAAGAGAGTCAGCTGGAAACATTAAGAGTTTTACCCCAGGTTGCCTCAGTTGCTGACAGCCTTAAGGCAGGGGCTGCAGGTCCCTGCAGGCTCTGGCTGTGAAACATCGTGTTGCTGTCTTCCATTCCACCCATAAATCATGAAACTCACTGTGCAGGAGAACGTGCATTCCCCAGATTCAACCTAACATCTTGGAACCACACATCTTACCACTTTCTTATCCAAGCCCACTTCTTGTTTTTGTCTTCACTAATGCAGATATACAAAAGTATATTGTAATAAACCTCTCCAACTTCTTCTTACATATAGGGGAAAAGAAATGCTTGCATGACAGTGCTATTCACGTGGCTTGCTGCATTCTGGAAGACATTCACAGTACAGTGAGGATGACCATAGAATCATAGAATGCTTTGGGTTGGAAGGGATCTTAAAGATCATCTGGTTCCAACCCCCCTGCCATGGGCCATGTAAGAACCTGAAGGGAAACAGAAGTTGTTTATTTTCAGAATAAGAATACTTCTGTATGTTCTAAGGAAAACAAGACAAAGAAGCCCAAACCTTCACATTTCTAGAATGTACTCTAAGAGAAGACAGACTAGTTTCTTTCTGAGGTGGAGGCAATGATGAGCTGTTAACACACCCTGCAATATGTCAACTTGTCCAAACAAAGGGCAGATATCCCAGTGCAAAACTAGGGTGCAAGGGAGCATTTACTGAAACTGCTCTTCAGTTTTCACTACAAGGAAAAGCCTTGTAGGTAAAACTGGTGGGTGTTTCAGCTTCCCCACACTACTCAACAGAGACAGAGAAAGGTGTTGTCAAAGGCCAGGGGTTCAACAGGTGATTGGTGGCTTCCCCTCCTTGTGGAAAACAGAAAACGGAAAGAAATTTATATTACGATTGAGAGCTCTTTAAAGAAAACGGTGAAGTCAGAAGTGAGAAAAGGAAGGAAACCAGAGGCCCATGGATTGGCAAACAGTTTTCTATGAAGATCATCTCCGACGATAGCCTCAGTGCTACGCTGGTCACGCACAGATATAACATCATGAACGGCACAGGGCATAACCCAGGGATCAGTCCTGAGCAAAGCCTGTTGTAGCCCAAGTCTGACAAAAGCCACACATTGCAGCTCACCAAGTAGTCCCCAGATTTGCAGGAGATGAGTGATCAAATGCAAAGGAAGCCCTTGCTGTGGCTGTTAGCACATTATGCAATCCGTCACTTTGAGTTCCCTCAAGCTACAGCCAAGGCCAAAACACTGTACCCACAAGTGTTTGGATAGCAACCAAACGCTGTCCTATTACACTCACCAACATACTTGTCATTAACACACATAGGAAGTAGGTCCACTTTGAGGCTTACCAAGCTGTCATTTCCTGGAAAGAACGTTCTCCCACAAATGCACAGTAATTGTGTGCGCCACTTGGCAGGTTTGTCATTTTGGGGTTTCCATACGAAAAAGCAAATTTGGAAGAAATACAGACTAAGCAAAAAATGTAAAACCCTTAAAGTAGCAGCAATTCAGGAGCGTGAGAGAGCAAGCAATCATGCCCTTTGGGCACTGGATGCACTTATTTTTCTACAAAGAATTATATCTATGAATTAAGGTCACTACAATGTTAGAGTTAAAATGAGAGTATAGGGGTGTAAGGAGAGACAATCTCAGCTCAGATCCAAAGTACACCAAACCTCGGCCTTTGCTGGCAGCCACAAAGAATGTTCTGTAGCATGCAGAGTGACTGGATCTCTGCAGACTGTGTAGATGAAGTCCAGGAAGTCAAAGGCACTGTCAAGAATGTAGGGGAAAACACAAAGAAGCGAGGACAGTCTGCTGTTATGCTGGATATGTTGAAGCTATTGATAAACTGAGAACTTCAGCATCTAGGGACTGACTTTGTTTTGTGTATTTTCTTTTTTAAAAAAAATACATTTCCTTTACACAGATAACAAGCATAAACTTGACAAATTTACAAATTTCTTGAAGACATGGATAGAAAATATACTGTTATGTGGTTGGTCCACCTATGTCTGATTTTGGTTGCTTTCCTGAGGACTATAAAAACTAAGATGCCCGCTCACCCCACTGAAAAGAAAGAATAGTAGGCAAACAGACTGCTCCACCAACAGTGTTCACTGCTGGATAAAACAAAGAAGAAAACGCTTCTCTCCTACAAGGAACACTGGGATAGCAGGAAGGTCTTTAGGACCTTTGGGCTACTTAGTCATTTTTCCCTCTGCTGATGGAGAAGTTGCTAGGATAAGGAAAGCGTCTTCTATATGAAAAAGCCACAAAGGTTGATTCAAACTTGCAAAAGACAAGGCCTGACACTGCATCTCATAGATAACAATAAGAATGAGCGCTAGCCTCGACTCAGATGTTACCTTTCAGCGAGTCAGAAAAATAGCATGCAAGTAATGATAGTCAGTATAACAAATACCGTGAGAGCAAAGGTCCTCACAAGTGAGATTTGTTGAGTACGGCAACAGGGGCTTATAGTCCCAGCCCCAAAGGTTACATCCTCTTTGCAAGAGCAACATCACAACCCAACACGTACCAGCTGATCAGCCAGGACGCGAGTTAAACACCCCCCGTTTCAGTTTTTGAGTGGCTGCCCTAGTTCACCACCCGGCCCAAGGCGCACGCCACAGCCCGCACAGCTCTGCAATAGGGCTGGTAACCTCGGCAAGGCAGACACCTAGAAGCAGGAAGACCCTAAACCATGCCTAAAATAATCAGGAAAAGTGTCAGAGCCTTCTGGCTTGCCAGCTCAGCCTGGCAGCTCTCTGGTGCGCAGGTTGGTCACACAGCAGACAGCGATTCGGGGCCACGGTCCCAACCGCAGCCTCCACCCCACTGTGCCGCGACAGACGGCTCCGGGACCGCTGCGAGGGCACCCAGATGCACCAGGGGATCCTGGGCCACTGGGAGAGGATCCAGGGGGATTCAGGGCCAACATGAGGGGATCCAGGGGAATCTGGTGCCGCTACGCAGAGGGATCCAGAAGGATCCAGAGCAACCACCTGGAGGAATCCAGAGGGATCCAGTGCCATCATTGGGAGGGGTCCAGAGGGACCCAGGCCCACCATCCAAAGGGATCCAAAGGGACCTGGGGCCACCACCCAACAGGATCCAGGGGGACCCAGGGCTACCACTCAACGGGATCCAGGTCCACCACGCAAAGGGATCCAGAGGGACCCAAGGCCACCACGAGGGGATCCAGGCCCGAGCGCCACGCAGCACGACGGAGAAGAGGCTGCCTACGGGGCGACCCTGCCCGCCGCCGCCCCCCGCGCAGGACCCTGACCGACCTCGCTGGTGAACATGGCGCAGAAGTAGTCGCTGCAGGCGGCCAGCACGATGCGGTGGGCCGGGAAGTCCTTGTGCTCCACGCGGAGCGTGACGTCGCACAGCGTGTTGCTCTTCCGCAGGGCGTTCATGGCGTTGAGGATGGACTTGGCGTGCGAGTTGGTCATGATGTCCTTGGGGGGGGCCATGGCGCCCGGCACCTGCGGGCACAGCCAGCACGGCCACATGTCACGGCCCGCCCGCCGCGCCGCCAGGGGGCGCCCTCCCGACCGCCCG